>OVBE01001792.1:0-34277 GCA_900406425.1 Iberis pinnata | reverse complement strand
CAGCAGGTCTTTCATGGTGGGCTCTGGGGCTTCTCCCTCGGCCGTTGTCTTCTCGTTTTTGTCTTCTTTGCTCGTCAGATCAACGAGAAGGTTGTCTTGTGTGTTATCAGTCGATCACGTGGTCATTGCTGGTTATTTTTTCTTCTCCTATAAAGGCAAATTTTGAACTTCTTCTAGCAGTAATCCCCACAGACGGCGCCAACTGTTGAATCAAGACTTAACAAATAGGTTTAGGTCTTAGATTATGTGGGTAAAAGCTTAGAAGAATTTCATATCTCTTTAAAGGGTGATTACATGAGTATTTATTAGGAGAATACAAGCTTAAAACTCTAATTGCATGAATTAAACCTAATGGGCCACGAGCTGGACGGCCCAGCTCGCTAGGTCGGCCCATCTAAGTCTCATCTTCCTGGGTCCTTTCTCCTCGTCACTTCGGCGTCCAGCTGGGCCTTGAGTCGAAGTGGGCTTTCAGGACAGGTGCTAAACCTGGTATCAACACCGACCATAAAGAGATTGTTTTGCCATTGCCAACACTTTGAAGCACATATTGATTATATGAGAGTATGGGTTAATTGGAATGTGGAACGGACTTTGCGCTTTCACCACAATTTTCAGTTTTTCCTGGGAGTCAATACCATGCTCTATTTCAAGTCTGAAATATTGCGAGAATATTGTGAAATTTGTGGACTCCTCACACATGATAATGGTGACAATTTGATCCCTAACGGAGGAGACAATGATAATTTTGATAACGATGATGATGATGATGATGGACCAAATACCAATGGTTTTCTATTACCACAAAAGACACGAAGTCTGGTGATTCGTGAGATACTTGATGAACCGAATGATCAGCAACAGGTGGATGAACAAGTGGCTATGTTTGAAGAACTTGGAGATGTGACTCACTACAAATCCAAAATAATCACAAGGAAACGTAAACATGATGATGAAGCTGATTCGTTTTTATTCCCATATGATTTTATTCCGGACAACACATAAGTTGATGAAGAGAAACAAGAAAATTGCAGAGGCGCGATGAGCCCAGTACCACTAAAGGATCTATGAGGACACTAAGTTGAAATTGTCGTGGACTGGGAAATGACCTGGTAGTTCGACATCTAAAGGAGTTAATTTACAAGTTTCTCCCGGATATCATTTTCCTTATGGAAACCAAGCAACAAGATAATTATGTCTCATCTTTGGTTTCGGATTTGGGTTTTAAGTATTCTAAGATAGTATCTCCTATAGGATTAAATGGTGGCCTAGTTTTAATGTGGAAAAAATCAGTTTATGTTTCAGTTCTTAGTTCTTGTTCTAATCTTGTAGATTGCTTTGTTGAAGTTAATGGAATCAACTTTTATTTTTCTGGTGTTTATGGTAATTCTCAGCGCCAATTTCGATCCCAGATTTGAAACAAAATCAAGCAAATTGCATAAGCTAGAAGGGGTCGATGGACAAGTATAGGTGACTATAATGAAATACTTAGTAACATTGAGAAGAAAGGTGGAAGATTAAGATCAGCTCAATCTTTTTTGTTTTTAGAGAATTATATCAAGTCTGTAATTTCCAAGATCTTAAATATAAGGGTGATTTTTTCTCCTGGATGGGAAAAAGATATGGATTTGATATTGAATGTTGTTTAGATAGAAATTTATTTAACTCGGAATGGCTATCCATGATCCTGAATCATATTCTCAATATTTAGTAATAAGTGTTTCTGATCATCGCCCTGTTTTAACAAATTTTCTAATGACAAAGGATCATCAACATCGACACTTCAAATTTGATAGCAAATTCTAAAATCAAGAGGATTTTAATTCTATAGTGATATATTGTAGGAAATCGTAACCACCTGATATAAGTTTAAACTCAAGATTAGTACAATGTCGATCAGCAATTTGTCAATGGAAACCAAGACATAGAACGAATTCAAAAAAAGAAATTAATGTCTTGAAAAACAGACTTAAAGAAGCGACAAAGAACCATTCTCAGAGCAGTGTAATACAATCATATCGGCGACTACTAAATACAGCTTATGCGAAGGAAGATATTTACTGGAAAACCAAAAGCATAATGTTATGGCTCAAAGAGGGAGATCAAAATACGATAAATTTTTCAGATCAACAACTTGTTTCGCACAACAAAAACTACTCATGAGACTTACCAACAAGTGTTTAATGAATTCCCAAGTACAATTATGACACTGCTGAATGCACAACTAACGAAACAAGTCTCTTTGGAAGAGATAAAAGAAGCAGTTTTCTATATAGGTAAGCTCAAAGCTCCTGGCCCCGATGGTTATAATGCGGATCTCTATCAACTTTTCTGGGAAGATATTAAGGATGAAATTTACTTTGGTGTGACTCGATTTTTTAATCAGGCTATTCTAGAACCTGAATCAAACCACACTAATATATGTTTAATCCCTAAAATTGCAAGACCAGAGACGATGTCATATTTATGTCCTATTGCTTTATGTAATGTCAGTTACAAGATCATGGCTAAGATATTAGCTACCCGTTTAAAAGTATGTCTGCCTCAAATAATATCAGGAAAACAAGGAGCTTTTGTACCTGCAAGACAGATTACTGATAACGCTCTAATTTCTCATGAAGTTTTGCATGCTCTTAGAGTTCGAAGAAACTGTTCTTATACTTATATGGCGGTTAAGACTGATATCTTCAAGGCCTACGATTGAAATGAATGGGACTTCCTCCAAGAAAGTATGATACGTATGGGATTTTCTCAAATTTGGATTAAGTGGATTATGATTTGTGTTCGTTCAGTCACGTTCTCGACTCTAATAAATAGGGAATCCAAAGGTTTTGTTACACCACATCGAGGGTTACGCCAATGCGATCCACTGTCGCCTTATCTTTATATCATTTGCTCCCAAGTTCTAAGTCATATGATCCATCGAGCTTCTCATCAAGGCAGCCTTCAAGGTGTCAAAATAAGTAAAACAGGTTCGTCAAAAATTCATTTGTTTTTTGCAGATGATGCTTTGTTTTTCAGTCGAGCTAACAGTAGTTCAGCTAGACAATTGATCAACAAGTCAAAGTCAAGTATTCATTTCGGCCATCGAATTACAGAACAACAACGATCATTATGTCGACAAGCTTTAGAAATTAATCGGGATGGTGGTTGTTCAAAGTATCTAGGTCTACCAAAAATAATTGGAACAAAGAAGATAGAAATATTCCATTACATTGTGGAAAACCTTAAGCAGAGAACTACTCACTTGTCGAAGAAATATTTGTCACCCGCCAGGAAAGAGATACTGTTAAAATCTATTGGATTATCGATGCCATTATATGCCATGAGTTGTTTTAAACTACCTAAAGGTATCTGTAATGAGATTCAAAGAGAAATTGTGAAATACTGGTGGAGTAAAGGTAATTCAGATTCAACGAGTTCTATGCATTACGTGAAATGGGAATCAATGTGTTCTTCAAAATAATCAGGGGGATTAGGATTCAGAGATATTGAAAGATTTAATGATGCTTTATTAACAAAACAAACATGGAGATTTCTCAAATACCCTTCTAGTCTGTTGGAAAAGACATTCAAAGGTCGATATTTTCCAAAGACTTCAATTTTAAAAGCTGCAGATGGTTCTCAAACCTCGTTTGGTTGGAGATCAACTATACATGGAAGAAATCTTATTAAAGATGGGTTATGTTTCCTGGTTGGTAATGGCAAAACAATCTCTTTATCGTCAGACGCATGGCTTAATACGACACCTCTAAGGGCACCTCGATCACGACACATGTTTACTGACAGGGAGTTAAAGGTTGACTATCTTATTAATCAAACTAATAATTCATGGAATCAGGATATACTCACTTCTATTATTCATGAAGAGGATGTACCAATAATCAAGGCAATGAAATTATCAACTCAGAATGTTCCAGACTATATTGGTTGGAGACACACAAAAGACGGTGAATACACGGTCAAGTCAGGTTATCACGCAACAATGGCCTCTATAGATGCAGATCCGATACACAATCTATCATTGAATGTGATATCATTGTGGGCTCAAATTTGGAATCTGAATATCATGCCACGAATGAAACATTTTCTTTGGAGAGTACTTAGAATCAATATGTGCTTCAAAGTGTTGATTGAATTATGTTGAATCAAGATTTAACAAGTAGTTTCAATCTTTGATTTTGTGGGTAAAAGCTAGATGATCTCAAGAAAAATTTTATATATCCTTAGAAGAGTAATTACATGGGTATTTATACTAAGAATACATGCTTAAAACCATAATTACATATTTCGACCTAATGGGCTTTTTACAAGACAGGCCCAGCTCGTCAGATCGGCCTAGCTCGTCTCAGGCCTTCTAGGTCGTCGTCCACCTGGGTCTTTAGCTGAAATGGGCTTTTAGCTGGGTGCTAAACCCGGTAGCAACAAATTCCAATTCCTACACAGGTCCAAGTGCATTTGCTATGTGTTCCACAACCGCTTGATCAAGGTATTGAATAGGCACTCCTCGAATTTGAATCCAAAATGGGATATGGTTGAGTTCCAGAGGCTCACGATCAGGTTGCTGTCGTTGAATGACTAGCATTCAATCAGAAAAAACCCACAGACCTCACCTCAACACCATTTAATTGCTTCTGTGGAAGAGAAACAAAATTGAAAGCGCTGACCTTCAAGAATACGTCCACGAATCGCACCAACTTGGCCCCTACTCCTTGGCAAATTGATCATAATGGATATGAGATTCGGTTTTCTAGGCATGTTCGTAAACAGCTTGGCTAACAATGTCCATTGTGATGACAATGGGAGGATCGTTAACACCTAACTCCATGTTTTGAACACCAAGATCAGGATTGTCAGATACTATGATTGTTGAGAATAGAGATTGGTGATGGTTTATCGAAGAGGAAGAAAAAAATATTCTTCCATGAACAGAAAGTATATACTCGATAGCAACTTCGTCCTTTATCTTGGTAACTGCCGTAGAAAATGGCCTAAAATTTAGGGATAATTTCCCATTAATTTCACTTTGGTATGGGTAAATCCTGACAATGATAATCAAAATCTATGACTCAAAAGCCATATATTTCAGGTTATTTTTGCAACCATTCTTCATATTGTTTGTAAATCGCTTCAAACTCGCAAAAACTTTTTGTTTTCTTAAATGAATTTTTAAGTTTAGTTTTTTCACATTTTTAAGTTTTTTTTTTTGTTTCCCTCCAAACGGTATAAATTACAATAGAAATTAGATACTGATTTATTATAAAAAGAAAATACTACCCTTACAAGTGGATTTGAGCTTCTCTCTTGATGCGTGAGTGAAGCCAAGATGGACCTCCCATAACGAGGTAAGATTGGAAAAAACCATATTTGTTAACGATTTTGGCGATGTCTCTTGCTATAGAGTTGGCAGAAGGGGATGACGTATGGAAAGAGACTGAGGCGAAGCATTCCTTTACACGAAAAATCCTTTGTAGAAGATTTTTAAGTTTAGTTTTTGAAAATAATAACATGTAATATTTTAAAATTAAAGGTTTTTAAGTACATTAAGAAAAAAATCTTTGAAATATCAAAATTTTGTAAAATTTGTCACTTTAATACACTATTATACTAATTTATTACCAATTTAACATTTAAAATTTTTAAAATTACAATTTTATCTAACAAAATTTAATGGACATTAACCACATTTATACTATTTTTTTTACAAATCTCTTTTACTTTTGTGTATTCGGTAAACTAATAAAATTGTGTATATGTTGTTATAGCCGGTTAGAGCTCTAGTAGATAAAATAGCAGTTTCTTTCTTTTTTGACATGATAAAATAGCAGTTTAAAAAAAAAATCAAATATAAATATAGTATTTAAAATATATCAGTGTATTAAAATAAAATCACAATCGATTAATGTACTAAAATAAGAAATGAAACCATTTTCTTATAAAAAAAATATATAAAAAAAATGGTTGACAAAATAAAGAGAAATAAAATGAAAATGACAAATTTTATAAAATTTTAAGTATTTTTTGGATTTTATTCTGTGTATAGATTGATGGCCCACATTATGACCGTTAGATGTGCCCACCGCTTCTCCATCATAGGGGCAGCAAACTCGACTCCAACGGCTCCAAGATTCTTTTTTACTTTCTTTTTTTCCGTCATTTTTCTCTTTTTTTTTTGTATCTTCGTCTTTGTAGAGTTTATCGAACAAAAGTTTACTAAATGATTTTGATTTCATTTAAGCCCAAAGTAGCACATCAGGAAAAGTACAAAAAGTAGAGGTATGAGCATCTCTAACTCTAATACACTTTAACTCAAGTCTTAATTCTACTTTAAATTTAAAATTTTTTTTATTCTAAATTTAGCATAACTTTAAACTTTACTCTAATTTTAGAGTTGAACTATTTTATTTATAAAATAGTCTTTTAAATACAAAAACAAAAAAATAATACACTAATATAAACTTAAAAATACAAAATAAACAATAACATAAAAAGATAAATATAAATTTAAGCAATCATACTATTCACTTAATTTTAGAACACACAAAAAATAACAAAATAAAAGAAGCACATAAATTTAACCACATTAACATTTTTGTTTTCTTTTTATTATTTTATGATGTAATGTTATTTTAATAATATAATAATATTTTATTTATATTATATTTGTAGTTTTTTTTTTTTTGACATCTATTAGATTGAAGAAACTAGGAGTACAAAGATACAAACAATTGCGGAGAAGAAAGATAACCCGAAAGCTAAGCCAGAGGAACAAAACAAACTCCGGAAACTAAACAACAACCATAAATCGAAACCAAACAAAGGAATAGAAGACTATCCCTAGCTTAATTCAGAACGCCTACAAGTCACAATGTTTAAGGAACGCGAAGCCCATATACTCTCAATCTCTAGAGAGAAAAAACAGAAGAGACGACCACAATGATGTCCACTAACTGCCGGATAAAGCCATCGCAACCTAAAACTGGGTAAAGCTAAGACAAATGACTGATGGCAACAAGCCAAAGCTCTAGAAGAAGCCTTCAACAGAGGATGGGGATTGGTTCCGCACCAAACCAAAATCGGCTAGCAACAACAGGCGAAGCTAGACCTTCACAAAATCAAAATCATGTAGTTATTATTTTTTGCAAAAAATAAACCATGTAGGATCAGTTTGTAAAAGTTACAAATATCAGATACAATTCACAATTAGTAATAAAGTGAAAATGGAATATTCTTAGAATATTTTTTTTAGAGTAAAAAATAAAGTTATGAGTTGGAACAAATCTTAATTTAGAATTACTTTAAATTTAAAGTAACTCTAAATATAGAGTAACATTTTAAAGTATAGTTGAAGATGATCTAACAAACAGATACGATTTTATAGTGTCAGTGTAAATAAAGATACAAGTTTTTATAGATTTCTATTTTACATTGTTATTAGGTGTCACAATCTAAGATAACAATACATATTAAAATATCAGATTCTCATAAGTTACAATTAGCACATATCTCACGCTCATGTTAAATACGTCCAGATTTATATAATATATAATCTAAAAAATTACTATAAATTTATATATAGTTTATAAAAATTTCTAAAACTACTACAAAAATTAGTTTATATACGATTAAAATCACACATTCTCAATTTTTCTAATAAACATCATAAAAATAACCATTCTCAAAAATACCATAGTTTTAATTAAAATTTAAAAATACGAACAATATTTTCATATATACATTGTTCGATTAGTCACTGAACCATTAATATGGTTAAAAAATATGACTTTTATTTATTTGATCGATTATATGATACATAAATGATGATTATATGAGTAGAAACGACAATAATACGATATTGTATAAACGTTGTACAAATTATCGTTTTGGATTTATTTTGTTTAAAACTCAGTAAAACTACTTCTTTTCATGGTGTATCAGAAAAATTTAATAAAAAAATCCTAAAAATTAAAATGTAGGTGGAGAAGAAAATTATAAAGAGTGGAATTAAGAGCTTCAATCTTTATGTTATATTGAAACTAGTGTTTGAATTTTGATTTTTTGTGGTAATAGACATAATTGTACTACAATTTTGTTTTTGGCATTATGGACGTAGAGTACAATTTATTTTGATGTTATATATTTATATTTAATGATTCATATTTTCTATAAGAAAATATGTTCATCATATATACTTTGTATAAACAGCCGCGTATATGTAGAGTTGTCAACTCGGTTTGTCTGCGTCCATGTGGGTCGGTCCACACGAACATTTTTTTTTTGCGAACGCTTTATGGACAAGCCTGCATAGGCATTGCACAAATTATGTTCGCGCCCGATAACGTCCGCGGACAATCTCGGACATTGCCCATTTGGTCTGCAATATAATCGGGTGTATTTTTTTGTTTAATGCATCAATTCGGGTTTTTCGAGTATCCGATTGGGTATCGGGTTCGGGTCGGGTACCCAAAAAATATTAGCCTAAAACGTATTAGGGTAATTGAAATTTTTGGGTCGGGTTCGGTGGCGTGCCCATGGGCAGTTCGCATCCACACGGGTTGGCTCTAACCTGCTGACAACCTGTTCAATTGATACATCTACGTATATGCTTAGGTGTTATACAGTGAAAATGTCGTTAGTCATTTGAGAATACTAATTTTAAGGGTTTAATTTTTTTTTTTTTAAATTGTGTTAAGTTCATTAACTAGATATGATTATATAGTATTAAAGTACTATGGACTAGTTTTGGAGCTTTAGATCTATAATTTTAAAAAAATTAAAATATACTATGTTTGAAACAAAATTTTTTTAAAATAAAAATGGTATTATTACTATTCTCCTTACTTTCACAAAATTTTTGGACTATAAGCTAACTTAAATATTTAATCAAACAACATAACAACAAGATATTATTGATGGTCAGCTTATGAAACATCATATATTTACTAAAACCCAAAAAGAATCATAATATTAAAAATCTTAAAATAGATTGGATTAGAAAAAGTACTTAAAACTTAAATGGAGACAAAATTAGGAATTGAAAAGAAACGGATACTTTTCTAACTTTAATAATCTATGGATATTATATTACAAAAGACCGTTGAGATACAACAATATCTTCTTCATTCACACTACTCTCCAACAAACCAACACTTTAATATATCTCTCTCTCACTCTTTCTTCTTCTCAAAGTTCTTGTCTTTAATGGCCGAAACCCTAGAATCATCCCTCGTTGGGGAAATCGACACTTCGGCTCCATTCGAGTCTGTGAGAGAAGCCGCCACTCACTTTGGCGGATTTGGTTTTTGGAAGCCTTCTTCTCATAAAGCTTCTCAGGTCCCTTATATTTCACCGATTTGGAAATTTGGTTATCTATGTTGTTAAATCTTATGTTTAGTTGTTTTCTTGAAGATGAAAAATTACGAATTTGATTGCAGAATGATGAATCTGGTATGGTGGAATTAGAGAAGGAACTGATTGCGAAAGAAGGAGAAACTTTGAAGGTATTGAAGTCACTTGAATCAACCAAATCAATCGTCGAAGAGCTCAAATCAAAGCTACAACAAAAGGAGGAAGAGAAAGAAAACTGTGACATGAGTGTTTTCGAGGAATTGAACCAAGCAAAGACGAATCTTTCCAAGACAACAGAAGATCTTGCTTCTATACGCGAATCAGTCAAACAACTAAACAAGAGATTGGAAGGTGAACAAGCTGCACTCAAGAAGACACGAGAGAGACTAAGTAATGAAGCTAAGGAGTTGAGTGAAACAGAGGAAAGTGCTGAGATGCGTTTAGTCACTGCAAGAAAGATGATGGAAGCTGCTAAAGCAGCTGAAGCAGTTGCAATAGCTGAAATCAAAGCTGTTACAAGAAGAGGAGGAATAAGAAGAAGAAGAAGAAGAGGAAACAAGGAAGTGAGATTACAGGAGGAGATTCTGGAGAGTATAGAAGAAACATCTAGAGAAATCAGAAGAAGCAGAAGGACAATTGAGGAAGGTTTGGAGAAAGTGGAGAGATCATCATGTTCGGTCAAGTACAATAATAACCCTTTTCTGGTGGATGTAAATGGTCTGAACCTGGTGATGAATGATGACGGAACATCATCCTCAGTGGCTGAAATAAAACCAACAATGTCAATTGGGCAGATACTGAGTAGGAAACTACTACTTGCAGAGGAGACAGGGATTATGAACAGGAAAGTTTCATTAGGTCAGATTCTTGGAAAGACCAAGAATGGAGGTGGTGGATGTATTCAAGAGAAAGAGAAGTTAAATGGGAAGAGAAAGAGATTTGGATTTGCAAAATTGTCAGTGATGTTGAACAAAGAAAGCAAGAAGAAGAAGATAGCTTTGAACTTAAAAGGATGAATTGATTGAGAATTGGGTCCATCTTATTTTAGATGTTTGTGTGTCTTGTGCTATCAATGTGTATTAGTTTATGTGATGTGTTTTGTCTTTAAACGTAATCTAATTATCGAGTTTAATGCATTAAATTATTAAGTCATCTCGTTGGACCTCTTGCAAAGTGACAAAGGTTTGATGAAGTCAAGAGAACATTATGAAAATCTCTATTTTACTGTTTGAATATTCACATTCCGAGATTTTAACAATCCATATTTCTTAAATATTTGGATTTGGATTTGGATTAGGATTAGATCCAAATTTTGGTGTATTTTATCCAAACCTAAGATTCCATTGAATTGTGGAATATTCGAATATAGCCACGGAAGATTGTGACGTGGATGGATAATTGCTAGTTGTTTGAGAAGATTATCAAATCTTAACGCAATCGAAATTCGGCGGATTTGGTAGTGATTAATACCAATCGCGTTTTCTAAATAATCATTCGCTCCATCTTCTTGATTATAATCTCGTAGAGTATTAGAAATCATGGGTCTGAGAGCTATAACGTTGATTCTTCTCTTCCTGAGTTTGACCTTTGTTTCTGACGCTAGATCTTTCCTTCACTCAACCCTCTCAGGTAATAGATCTTAAGAAACCCAATCTACTCATGCTTCTTTCTTTAGAAGCTTTGATTTCTCTAATGAAATAGTTAATTGATTTTGTTGCAGAAGAAGAAGTTCCCAAGAATGAAAACGTATGCACTCTATGTGAGGAATATGTCACTGTTGCTTTAAGCTACCTTGAGAAAAATGAAACACAAGCTCAAATTATCGAGGATCTTCATGATCGCTGTTCTCATTTGCGCAGATTTTCTCAGCAGGTTGTGATGCTTGTATGCTTTTTTGTTGATTCAGACTCTTCAATGTTTTGTTTTTTTATGCAGTGTATAACTTTGGTTGACTACTATGTCCCACTTTTCTTCATACAACTTGACTCGTTTCAGCCTACAGATTTTTGCAAAAGAATGAATCTTTGTGAGAAAGTGGTTGCTCTTGTTGAAGAAGCTCGTCAGGACAGTTGTGGTGTATGCCACAGAACTGTTTCAGAGATTCTAATCAAACTACAAGATCCAGACACACAGGTTAATAGACTCATCAAAGCACTCTTATTATAAGAGTACCCACAACTACATTTTAAGCTGCTATGTCCTCTGTGTACTGATTCTGTTTTACCTTTGTTTATTAATCAGTTGGATATTATTGAGATGCTTCTCAAGGGATGCAAATCATTTAAGAACCACGAGAAGAAGGTTAGAATAATCAAATTCATGACCCTGCTTAAACATGCTTTACCATTCCATTATTGAACTTGTAAAATGCAAGTTCTCACTTTGTGGTGTTGTGTTTGTGTTATTATGACAGTGCAAGAAGTTGGTGTTTGAGTATGGACCTCTGATCCTCGTTAATGCAGAGGAATTCCTTGTCAAAAACGACATCTGCACACTCTTACGCGCATGCCCTGCCGAGAAAACTCAGCCTGTCTTGGCTGATTCTTGAAAGTTACAATTAAGGAACAAGAGCTGCCTTGTTTTGTTCATATAAACTTGATGCAGACTTTGTGAACCAACTGTATAAATTTAGACACACCCTCTAAAACCTCTCTTTGCATTTCTGTATATAATGATAATGAAATGTTGTAGAACTATTTTTACCTTTTTAAGTTCCTTAATCCTTATATTTATAAGAATTTTCTTTTCATGTTGATGATATTTTTTACATTTATCAATAAATCAGAACATTAGCCAAAAATTTGCTGATATATGCAGTCTAATCCCAAATTAGTATGAAGTTTAAACAGATACCCAATAAAAGGATGCTAGGATGTACACAGCAATAAACTGGCACAAATACGTGTCTCTACATATGTTTGTTTAGAAGATTTGTACATTGTACATTATTATATTCTATCAAAGATATATATAGTGGGTGCACTGTTCACGATTGGTACTGAGACTGACGTGGCAAAAAGTGTAAAAAGTGGACCAATTCATGAGAATAGCATCTAGATTAGTGAAATTATTTGTCTGGATGACCAAACGAATCTCGAGACATTTTAATTATAAGAAATGGTTAAAACGGTCCAAATGACTTTATAGCCGTTGGTCATGTTTTTCTCGCTTGCCGTTTTTCTTTTTTTGGCGCAAGCCAACAAGTAAAAACTAGCCGTTGCATTTAACATAAGACTAACACAAACTTTGTCTTTGCCTTCTTCCTCGACTACTCAGAACCATATAAGTTTTAGTTACAACACTCACTCACTTTTTCATTTCCTCTCTCACTAAAAAATCAAACTTTTCTCTCTCTCTCTACATCTCTGTTTCTTTGTTATCCTCCAAACATAAAGGAAGAAGATCAAACAAAGAATTGAATCATCTGTTCTTCATCTTTCATCTTTTTAATTTTCTGCTTCTCTTTTTTTTTTTTTTTACGCTTTGATTCTTTGAAATGAATCAGCTTTTCTACCAAAGGCCATTTCGGATTTATAAGATTAGTTTCAATTTATACACGATTCTCCTCTTGTGTCTCTCACTCTTTTATGTTCAAGCTGTTGCAGGTGGTGCTGGTCACTCATGGGATGGGATAGTGGTGACCCAGGCGAACTATCAGGCGCTGCAAGCAATTAAACACGACCTCATTGACTTCACCGGAGTTCTCAGAAGCTGGAACGGCTCTGCCTCCTCTGGGGTTTGCTCTGGCGGCTGGGCTGGAATCAGATGCCTTAGAGGCCAAGTGGTAGCCATTCAGCTTCCTTGGAAGGGGCTTGGTGGGACTATCTCCGAGAAGATTGGACAGCTCCAGAATCTCAGAAAACTAAGCCTCCATAACAACGTCATTGCTGGCTCTGTTCCTCGTTCCCTTGGCTATCTCAAGAGCCTCCGTGGAGTCCATCTCTTCAACAATCACCTCTCAGGTTCGGTCCCGGCCTCACTCGGGAACTGCCCTCTTCTCCAGAATCTTGATCTTAGCAACAACCAGCTATCTGGAATCATCCCGGCTAGTCTTGCCGAGTCCACTAGGTTCTATAGGCTCAATCTCAGCTTTAATTCACTTTCCGGTCCCCTTCCTGTTAGTATAGCCAGATCATATACCCTCACTTTTCTTGATCTCAGGCATAACAATCTCTCTGGTCCAATACCCGAATTTTTGCTTAATGGCTCTCACCCTCTCAAAAAGCTGAGTCTTGACCACAATCTCTTCTCTGGAGATATTCCTTTGTCTCTTTGCAAGCAGAATTTACTAGAAGAGGTCACTTTAAGCCATAACCAGCTCTCGGGTTATATTCCAGAGGAATTAGGAACTCTTTCACACCTCCAGAGCCTTGATTTGTCTTACAATTCAATTAACGGAACCATCCCAAACAGTTTATCCAACCTTTCATCTCTAGTTTCACTAAACCTCGAAAGCAACCACCTCAAAGGCCGAATCCCAGATGCCATTGATAGACTGCACAACCTAACAGTGCTTAATCTCAAGAGGAACAAGATCAATGGGCCAATCCCAGAGATAATAGGAAAAATATCTGGAATCAGACAGCTTGATCTGTCTGAAAACAACTTCACAGGTTTGATCCCATTGTCTCTAATCAACCTGGCGGATCTTTCTTCTTTCAACGTCTCCTACAATACCCTCTCTGGTCCTGTTCCGTCTTTTCTCTTTAGAAAGTTCAACTCAAGCTCTTTCATGGGGAACATTCAGCTCTGTGGCTACAGCTCTTCGAAACCATGTCCTTCACCTAATCCTCATCATCCTCTCACCCTTCCACCTACCTCATCACAAGAACCAATAAAACACCAAAGAAAACTCTCGGCAAAGGATATAATTCTAATAACCATTGGTGTTCTTTTAGCCATTATGCTTTTGTTATGCTGCATATTGCTCTGCTGTCTGATCAAGAAACGCGCTGCACTGAAACAAAAAGATGGGAAGCACAAGACCTCTGAGAAAGGAGTAGCTGCAGCAACTTCAACAGCGGGTGGTGAGATCGGAGGAAAGCTTGTCCATTTTGATGGTCCGTTTGTGTTCACTGCTGATGACCTGCTCTGTGCCACGGCTGAGATCATGGGGAAAAGTACTTACGGCACAGCATACAAGGCGACATTGGAAGATGGCAATGAGGTTGCAGTGAAGCGGCTGAGAGAGAAAACAACCAAAGGCATTAAAGAGTTCGAAGGAGAAGTCTCTGTTTTAGGGAAGATTCGACACCAAAATCTTCTTGCTCTAAGGGCTTACTACATAGGACCCAAAGGAGAGAAACTTCTCGTCTTTGATTACATGTCTAAGGGTAGTCTCTTTGCGTTTCTTCACGGTAAGCAAACAAAACACTAACTTTTGATTTTTTTTGTGATTTAAGATTTTTCGTGATCTGTGTTTCTGATTTTGAATTTGGGAATTGCAAACAACAGCTCGAGGACCAGAAGCCCTAATTCCATGGGAAACAAGGATGAAGATAGCAAAAGGAATCGGTCGTGGATTGGCTCACCTTCATAGCAATGAGAACATGATCCATGAGAATCTCACAGCAAATAATATTCTCCTCGATGAGAAGAACAACGCCCAAATCGCTGATTACGGTCTCTCCAGGCTCATGACCGCCGCCGCAGCCACAAACGTGATCGCAACCGCAGGCGTACAGGGATACAGAGCGCCGGAACTCTCAAAGCTCAAGAACGCGAGCACTAAGACAGACGTGTACAGCTTAGGGATCATCATACTGGAGCTCTTGACCGGGAAATCTCCAGGGGAGCCGAAGAATGGGATGGATTTGCCTCAATGGGTAGCATCAATCGTGAAGGAAGAGTGGACCAATGAAGTGTTTGATGTGGAGTTGATGAGAGAGACAGAAACAGTTGGGGACGAGCTTCTGAATACTTTGAAATTGGCGTTACATTGTGTTGATCCGTCGCCAGCGGCGAGACCAGAAGCGAACCAGGTGGTGAAACAGCTGGAGGAGATCAGGCCGGAGCCTGAGGCTGAGATGGAGGCGACGCGGATTGGATCCGGCGAAGAAGCTAAAGAGCCCCAATCAAATGAGGATTAAAGAAATTTGTTGGGGTTTTTATGGAAAAGCAGAAAAGCTATAGGACTGAAATATAAAAGAAGAAGAAGTGGCATATATTTTTGGATAAATGTAACACGATTTATATTTTATTATATTCTTTTGTAGATAAACATTCTGAAGTTTGTATTGGTAATGTAGTTGAATCTTCCATTATTTTGGTTCAAGTAATGCAATAATTGAATTTTGTGGAGCTTTTACTTAATTTTCTTTGATGTTGGTTAGAGCCTAGAGGAGTTGTCTAACTAACAACTTGGGTCTTTCCAGTGTTATACTCTTAGAATTTTTCTTATCAAGTTGTCTTGTCCATTGAACTTAAATTTGGTCATACTAATCTACAAAACTAAAACCACCAATGTTTGTTAGTTTTTGATTTTTGGTTTTTGATTTTAATTTTTGGTTTTTAGTTTTAGTTTTTGGTTTTTAGTTTTTGGTTTTACTTTTTAATTTTTATCAATATTATTATTTATATTTCATAATAACTTATGTTTTAATATCTTCTTACTAGAACTGTTAAAAAAGCATACAATTTAACTTAACTTATAATTTTTAAAATTTTAATAATATTTAACGTGTTTTATTTGAGTTAGTAAATATGCTTTTTTGTGTCAAAATTGCTAAAATAGTTACAAAATATATTTTCTACAGTTTTTCTTTAAAAACATGATTATAATTATTTTAATAATTTTACTAATATATTAGTTGTATTTATAAAATAGTTACTTAAATTTAAATTTATATTTTTATATTAAATTTTTAAATGATTTGAAGTAGTTTTTTTTCCAATTTTATCTCTTTTCATTTATGTTTATAATATATTAATAGATAAAATAGCTATTTTTTAAATAAAAATAATGAACAAAAAAATACAAAAAAAAGTATCGATATGTTACAAAAAAAAATGCATCGATACTCCTAAAGCTAATAAAAAATAGATTTTGATTTTTTTTTTAGAATAGGTAGTTTTTCCTAAAAACTAGTTTCCTTATATTTTAGGAAATCTATCTCTTAAAAATCTTGATTGGGTTAAAAAGTGGTTTTTGAAAACAAAATTCAAAAACCATTACAAAAACTCCAAAACATTCAAAGCCTAAAAGTAATTAGACACACGATAATGGCAGAAATGCAAATCATAACTCAACTTTCTGGGATAATTCGTTGATTTCCATAGAAGAATTAGATAATAGAAAGAAAAACATGCGGACTACAACTCTAAAACTATCAAACTTTTCAGTCACAATCACAAAGAACATCAATTTTTTCCACACAAAAGTTATATCTCTATAGAAAATAAAATTCATATTTTAGTCAAAAAGAAATCTTCAAAATATAATTTTTTAACATTTTAAGTCTTAAACTTTTTTAATTAATACTTTAAAATTTTAAATTATAAAATTTTACAAAAAAAACTCTAAAACTCTTTATTTTTAGCGTATTATCGAAAAATCGTTGACATAAGGTGATGACATGGCCATATCAATTAAAATTATTGTAAAATTGTTGAAAATTTAAAATATAAAAATATTTTAAACTATATAAATAAAAATGTAGTAACAAAAATATATTAAATCGTAGAGAATTCAATATTTTTATAAAATTTAAAATATTTTAAATCATTTAAAAATATAAATATTTAGTTTTTAATTTATTTTATGATAACTTATAAAAATATCTAAATCGAGAATCTATATAAAACTATTCTAATGATTTTATGAAATTACACAAACTACTATCTTATATACTAGATGATGTTCCGCGTAATGCGCGGGAATATGTTATAAAATATAAATTTAAAACTATGATATTCTAAATAAATTTAATGTATCAATATATAAATTTTTATATAATGACTGATGAATCAAGACTTAACAATTATGTTAGGTTTTTGATCTTGTGAGTTTAAGCTTAGGAGATCTCAAGAAGAATTTTATATATCTTTTTAGAGTAATTATATGGGTATTTATAATAAGAATACATGCTTAAAACCATAATTACATGTTTTAACCTAATGGGCTTCGAGCTGGGCCAGCTCGTCAGATCGGCTCAACTTAGCTTCAGGCCTTCTAGGTCGCATGTGGTTCTTCAGGTCGTCACCCACCTAGGCCTTCAACTGAAATGGACTTTTGGGCAGGTGTTAAACCTGGTATCAAAAGTTAGTCCCCCCACCAGGTCGGCGACGACGCAGCAAGTCGTCGATTGAGCTTTCATAATTAAAAGTTTATTTCGGCTGAAGTGCATTTGATGCTTCGTAGCCTTTTGCGAATCTTTTTCGTAGGAGAAACTGGAACGTCGCACCTTTACAAATTCCCACGCGCAATGATTTCGTTTCTCGGTAACCGTCATCTTCCAGGGGTATAAATACCCCCTCGCACCATCATTCTTATACTTCACTTTTTCCAGAATTTCCTTCGCAGGTACAATCGCTCTCCCTTCTCTCTTCTTTCTCTCTCTAGAATTTTCAGCTATGCGGGTTATTTGTAACAGCTCGGTAACTTTGCTGATATTAAGCTATGTCCACCTCCCGTGTGAACCCTAATGAGTCTTCTGCTTCTCGCGACGATCTAAACGCCGCCGACCTAGAGGTTACTCTTGAAGAAAGAGATCCCCAAGAGAACTGGATTCGGCCAGATGACGAGCTGACTGGTCTCGCGCCTACCAAATGTACGGAACGTATAATTTAAGATCTCATTCGAGATTTCTCCTTCTTTAACGGGATCCCGTTCCGGATCCCCAAGCCTTATGAACGATCTTGGGATTGTCCCCAAGGTTATGTATGTTTATACAAATCCCTTTTCAGAAAGTATCATGTTTGGCTTCCCCTACCGAAGTTACTGATCTCGTATTGCGCGAGACGGAAGATTGTCATCTCGCAGTTATCTGCTCCTTCAATCAGGCATATGATAGCCATAATGGCTCATGCTCACAATTTCGGGGTGGAGGTCGGCGTCAGGTTCCTGGAAAACATGTTGTCAATCAACCCGGTGGTGCAGAAAAAGACGAAGTTGAATACGGGCTTCTTGTACATCAACTTCAAGCCTAAGTACAAGCTGATAAACACGAGTTTGGACACGAAGATCCACGATTGGAAAGGAAAATATTTTTTCCTAAAGGCCGTCCCGAAGTCTGTCGGCGACGTAGGAAGGATCCTGAAAAGGAAATGGGCAGAGACCTTCGGTAGATACCACCTAGAACCGCCGAGCTGACACCTGGAAAAATCAACGATTCTAACTAAAGTTTGTTTTGTTATTTGCAGAGCTGAATTTTAACTATGGTCCCTTTTCACCGACTTTCTTGAAGACTTTGCGAGGATTCAGGAGGTAGGAATTCGATCAATTCGACCTCGGGCGTATCCAACAGAGCATCCCATTTATTAACTCAGGTGAGGTTATGCGGGTACCCACTGTTTATTTGGAGGAATATCCACCTAATTGTGAGTTGATATTTTTCAGCCAGTTGGGAGCTCAATATATGTCCTGTTAAGAAAACAAGAGAATGGGACGTCCAAAACCTAGAGTCAATTATGCTGCCGAGCTAGGGCAATCAACTTCTAGCTCGAAGAGGAAACAAGAACAGACATCTGGTTCTGCAGGCAGCGAAGACCCTTGTCATGCGCTGGTAACCAAGAGGAGACGTCGATCCAACTGGGATCGTGAAACTCGTGAAGTGGTGGTCATCGACTCGGAAGAAGAGCCGAATTCAGCCATTGTTCCAACTGAGGAACATGGCTTAAGAGAAGAGGTCCCTGCTGAGGGACGAACAACAAACGAGGGTGTTTCTGCTGGGGAACACCAACAAATAGAAAATGCTCATGAGGAGCAACAGGAAGTTCCTGTTGTGGGAACAACTTTAGAGACAAGATTCCCTGTCACCGACCTGACAATTCCACCACTTGCTCTCACTAGTGGAACTCCAACAATCTCTCAGATTCTGGGAGAAATGACTGGGGATATACATCCTGTAGATGGTGGTTTAGAGATCTTCGCCCAGAAACTGCCTCATCTTCTTGGCGCATGTGGTGATGATGAGGATGACAGAGAGGAGAAAGAAGAGGAGGATGTGGCTGCGAATCCTCAAGATATTAAGGGAGGATGCTCCCAATCGGCGAGGTAGGACAACTAGCAGGGGAGCTGGGCATTCTCATTCACGCACCAAGGCGTGCCGTTCACGCAAGATAGGCAAGCGTGCACGGGTTTAGTGAATCGCCTCGGGGCCAACGGTTTTATCATCCCTACTGTAGATCGACTGATGGCACCTAAAATTTATGAAGCTCTATCATGGCAAGCTTGCCAGGTAGGTCCTCTTCTTCTCTTTCTTCGTCTTTGTTGGTGAAATCGTATATGTTCTAACTCCCATATTTTTTTGATATGCAGACTTTGGTGACGACCAATGAGCTCGTCGCCTTTTATGAGAATAAAATCTGAGCCTTGTATGGTAATGAGGACGAGCTGGTCAGGCTATCGAAGCTGGTCAACCAAGGCAAGAAACGGATCGCCGAAGATCGACTGAAGCTGAATAAACAAGAGGAGGTGATCAAACAGCTGACTACCAGGTAGCTGCCATAAAGAGGATGCTGAGTGACACTGCGGCATCTATGTACGATGGACGTATAATTATTAGATCTACACATGATGATGCAGTCTATGTACAACATTGTGTATCTTGCAACATGTACATAGCATCACGTACACAATGATGTGTACACAAACATTGTGTACATAACATTGTGTACGTAACGTTGTACACTTGTCGCATGATACGCGAGGTTGTACACACAAGTATCATGTACATGACCTTATACACATGCTAAATGATATACGACATTGTACACAGAGTGAATAATCATTGTGTATATCGAATAACTAGCGTCATGTACACAGAGTGTCGTATATACAGACGTCATGAAACTTGTTTTTTTCTTGTGTCCAAATTAAACAAAACAAGTGCCTATTTGTAGAGTATAAAAAGTTAATAATTTTAGTATAATTTTTAGCTTTTTGGATATATATTTCCAAATAATTGGTTTTTAAAGATTGAAGGTGAAAGAAAGGCAAATGAGAAAATCTGACACATAGAAAAGAGAAAAAGGTAAAGTGTAACTATATTAAAAATAAGGGTATAACGGAGAAAATAATTTTCTCTTTCCTCTCTAAAGTACACCAAAAACACTTAGTCACTCAAAATGAACTTATTTTGNTTTTTTTTTTTGATGATCCTGGTATCCGGAGCCCCGAAGGACTCCGACTAGGCCCAAAGCGTCCGCAGTCGCCAAGGGTATCCAGGAAGGCCGCCGAAATACACCCCATGTTAATTGACGGTGGCCGGGATTCGAACCCAGGTGGCGGAACTCAAAAATGTGAGCCCTTCACCACCAGAGCTAGAAGCCCCGGTTGAAATTAACCCTTTAATATATAGTAGATTACAAATTTTGATTCAACTAAAATTACAACAAAAAAAATCATAAAATTATATAAAAATATAAAATAATTTAAATTATAAAGATTTCAAAACTATAAATAGCACTATAGAAGGTTAAAGATGAGATACAAAGTCTATAGAAAATACATATAAACCCAAAAAGTATAATTTTATGATTGTTTATATTTTAATATATATTTTATAAATTTTATGTATTTATTTTAATTTATGGTAATTTTGAGGTTTAGTTGAACTGAACTTCTTATACCCTAGATATTAATCAATATTCAAAATAATAATTTGTAAAATTGCATAAAATCATAAAAATATAAAACTAAAGGTCGGTTCAACTTTTTAAATTTTCAATAGTTATATGTAGATTTTTTTTTTTGATAAAAGTTATTCTATTAAAAACTTATATAAAGCCAGAATAGCCCAATTACAATTTTCAGATCCAAAAGGCCCAATCAAAACAATACAAAAGCCCAATACTACAATTTCAGTTTGGGCTTCTAGACCCATGTTATTTCGGGTCCAATAACACAAAACCCTAGAGCCCTGGATTAGGTTTGAGAACCAAGCCCTAATCCGCCGCCGATGTTCAACTACAGATGCCACCGACAATGACCGACGACCCGACGACAACACTGAGGAGGCTGCCACTGCCACTCACCAAGACCATTAATTTGAAGAGGAAGCAGAGCCAGGTCTTCGTTGCGCCTCCACCAGCTTCGAGAAAGGGGAATAGGTGTCCGGCAAGCTGAGAATGGTACCAGAAATCTTCAGATCCGGTGTAGCGGCGAGAGACGGTGGTCACTGTCCTCACGCAACCACCACCGACGATGCTTCTTTCACTTCCAACCTTCTGGAATCAGCTTACCTCAAGGTTCCTCTTCTCTTGGCTGTGTGGTCCGCTGTGCAGTGCACTTGCGTACAGATCTGTCCGGATATGCTTTGCTGCACCGCTTCTTCTCCCCTCTTTGACGGCGCCAGTGAAACTGGAGTATAAGGCTTTTGCATGCATGAGAGGGTTTCGGTTGAAAGTTGTAATCGGTAGAGCTCGTCGGCGCTGGTCTCTTCTCCTTTACCGGTTTTGAAATCGAGAGAGAAAGAAGAGAGAGAAACGAAGAGAGAGAAAATGATTATGTAGATTTTATGCTAGTAAATTTTTTAAAAAGTTTAACATGTTGAAGAATTATGGTTTGAAAGTTAAAAATACCATATTCTGATTTTATGCTAGTACTATTCTTTGTTGTTAAAGTTGTATTCTCAACGCATCTATGAACCTTGATACCAGCAAAAGANAACCAAAAAAAAAAAAAAAAAAAAAAAAACCATAAAATTCAAAACAAAATATGTTTTTACGATAGAAAAGTTTGCCACAAATTTTCAGAATAATGTCTCTACTGTCTTTTTGGTATCAGCATCATCCAATATTAACTAATAATCCAAATGCCAACAATTTGATTATGGCTAAACGATGGACTTAAATTTGATGGGAAAGCAACATGCCCATCTCCGACGTCTACGCTTGGTTGCGTCTGGTGCCGGTTCCTCAGGATCGTTATTTGAAAGTTGTGAAACAGATGCAGTTGCAGTTGCAGTTGCAGGTGTGAGTGCGGGTGCGGGTGCGGGTGCAGCTACAAGAGCAGGCTCCGGTGCAAGTGTAGGCTCAGGTACATGTTCAGGTGCAATTTCAGGTTCAGGTTCAGGAACATTGACTGTGAGTGTGTTCCACATGTCTATCAAGTCTTGAGGACTAGGCTCATTAGACAATACCCTTCTGTAAACTTCCTCCAGAAGTTCTCTTTCAGTTCTTTGTGGTAGAGCTTCCATTCTTTCTGCAATATATTAGACAAACTAAAGATTAAATCCCATATATTATTTAGAGTATTAGAAATGTTTTGTTATTGAAAATTGGTATGATAATATATTATAGTAGTATGTGACCACAAAACCAACAAAAATTGGTCGGCGAGTCCTTCTCTGTCTTTTATGTTAAAAGCTTGTAACAAATGCATATTGTCTAGCTCGTTCAACATCATATATTACTCGTTGAGCGAATTTTTGTAGGTCACTTGCTACCGGATAAAATAACCAACAAGGAAACTTTGATTAATTGATTAATGTGTGGTTGAAAAATAAGTTACTTTTTCAAGCTCAATAAGTAGGGCTAATTAAAGGCCCATATCTACGTAATATTATGCAATTTATGTGTTACTCACGTCATAATCAATTATTTTGGTTATACGAGGTGAAGAGAAGCTTGTGTATAGACTCAAGAAATCACTTTGTGGTTTGAAGCAAGCTCTTAGGCAACGGTACAAACATTTTGATTCTTATATGATTGATTTAAGCTACCAAAGATGTGAGTGTGATTGCTGTGTTTATACTAAATCGCTGGATACTAGTTCTCTCATATTCTTGTTGTTGTATGTTGATGATATGCTCATTGTTGGAAACAATATGGAGAATATTGAAGAGTTAAAAGGGCTATTGGGAAGAGAGTTCGAAATAAAGGATCTAGAAGCTGCAAAGAAGATCCTTGGAATGGAGATTCGCAGAGATAGAAACTCTAAGAGATTATGGTTTTCTCAAAAGAGTTACATTGAAAGGGTGAGAGAAAGATTTGACATGAAAAACGTCAAGATTGTGCCTACACCTTTAGCGATCCACTTCATACTTTCATCTTCTCAATGCCCTAAGTTTGATGAAGAAATCAGAGATATGGTGAAAGTTCCTTATGCTAGCGTAGTTGGTTATTTGATGTATGTTATGGTTTGCACTAGACCAGATTTGGCACAAGCTATTAGTCAAGTAAGCAAGTACATGTCTAATCTCGGAAGAGAACATTGGACCGAAGTAAAGTGGATTATCATGTATTTGGCAGGTACAACTAACTATGGGCTAATGTTTGGAGGTAAAAATTGTGGTTCAGTTGTGGGATATATAGATTCGGGTTATGCAGGTGATCTAGACAACAGAAGATCTACTACAGGGTATATTTATACTTTTGCAGTAGGTCCTATTTGTTGGAGATATGTGTTACAATATGTTGTTGTGGTCTACCACTGAAGCTGAATACATGTCTATTGGAGAAGTAGCTAAATATGCGTTATGGGTAAAGGGACTTGCAAAAGAGTTGGATGTGGAGCAAGGTGGGGTTCAACTACACTATGATAGTCAGAGTGCATTACTTTTGGCGAAGAATCAGGTGTATCATGCAAGGACAAAGCACATAGATGTGAAGTTTCACAAGATCAAAGAGCTTTCATCTCAAGGTGAAGTTTTAGTGGAAAAAGTGCATACGTCAGAGAATGCAGCTGACATGTTAATTAAGCCAGTCACAAGGGAGAAGTTCAAGCATTGTTTGGATATACTCCAAGTCTTCCGCTGCTAAAAGAAGCATGATGCCCCCTGAAACTAGATAAGTTTGCAACTATGGATTTGTAGAGATTGTTTTTATGTCAAGGTGAATTTTGTTATAAATATGACATAAAATATTTAAGGGCCCAATAGAATTAGCTTCAGGGGTCCGGGGACCTTCNCCCGGGGGGTACGGTACGGTCTATTTTAGGAAAAGAAAATTTTCTAGGTTTTATTAATGGGATCGGGTTTTTGGGGCATTATATAAGGGGTTTTAGTTTATTGTAAAGATTAACATTTTGATCAATAAAAAACCCTAGAGCGCAGAGATTTGCTTCAATTCGTTTCTCTTTTCCTTCTAACCTAAAACCTCGGGCGATTTTACAACAAGATGTATTAGTAAGAGTCTATAATATACTAGTTTTGCTATTCTAAGAATCTAAGGTAAATCAAGTATGTTATTTGGATATAAAGTTGGTAAAAAAAACAAGATATGTTCCTTTCATGCGACAATAACAAATGAAAATTAAAATTATTGAAAGATCATTAGTAAATAAACTTATATTCACATGTGTGTTATCACTTTTTTATCGATGTTAACTTTTTAGACTTTTTATCATTTTTGGAGAGTCTGAGCTAGCAGATATCACAACCTCCTACTGACCATTGCTCTACTTTATATGTAACATCGAAAGTCGATGATAACACACTGTATTCAACTTTTCCAAACGAGTTAGAGTGCTAGTTCAAATCAGACAGTGCAAAACTCTTTTCCAAGATCTAGAATCTTCAAGAGTGGTCGTTATTCTCAAAATAGCTAGATGAGTTCAGTACTTTGCAAACTATTTTTCCTTCATTTAATCTTACTTGTATTCCTAGGCCTTGTAATAAAGGCAGACTGTCTAGCAAGTTCAATGCCAATATTACTCGTTAAATGAACTTTTGTTGATCACTTGCAACTATATAGATTAACCAACAAGGAAGCTTACTTATCACTTTTTCAAGCTTGATAAGTAGGGCTCATTAAAGGGTAAAGAATCATACCTACATATTTTAATGCAATTTCTCGGTTACTCACACCATAATCAATTATTTTGTTATTTTTATAAGAATAGTTGTAGTTCCAATAGATTTATTTAATAGGTAAGATGTATAACTAGAAGTCCATAATAGACTAGTTTTGGTATTTTAAGATTCTAAGGTAAATCAAGTATGTTATCGGTAGGAATAAAGGCCCAACTATTTTTGTATGTCTGTGATCGACTAAATTTTCGGATTAATGGTTGGTCATCAAATTTTTTATCAAAAACATGGAGCTAAAGGTGTAAGATCTTTCCAAAGAGAATATTGTAGTTTGGAATGCAAATCTTATTTTCAAAAACTATCAAATCCCAAGACATTTCATGGATCTTGAGCATCAAATCATCAATACTGGCTACAGGTTCTGCTGGCACTTCACGAAATCAAGAAATTATACAGTTAAATTTGGGTTACGAGTCATTAAACACCCATATGAATGCTGACAAGCTATATAACCTAGAGCGTCCAAGTCTGAATGATTTAACAGACCATGTGTGAAAAATTTAGGAACCAAGTAAACTTCGACATTTCTTCTGTCAATGTGTATCGGAAGCTCTAGCGGTAATGAGCAATTGGCCAACCGTGTTCAAGATGTGGTAAAAAAAAGGGAGACAATTAACCATGTATTGATTATTTGTCCACATTCCCTTCAAATATGGACAATATCACGCATTCCATCACCTCCAGGAATTTTCCTTACATGGAATCTCTTTGAGAATAAAAGCTACATTTTAGCTATGGCTAAGGAACAATCTAATCTATGAAAACCACATATATTTCTCTACCATAAACAAAATTTGTTTTGAAACAAATCTTACAAAAATGATACTACAATAATAACGAAGCCAAAAAGAGGAAAACGACCACACGGCCCAAAGACTATCACTAAGAACTAAACACTAGATTGAAATGCACAAAATCTTAAAACTTTTGAAGGAACACAAATCCAAAAAAAAACTAAAACTATTAACAAAAACAAACATTGATGGTCGAATAGGACCAAAACACAAGGCATTGATGTCATCCAATGATGAAAAAGTGTTGCATCGAATTCATAGGCGAATCTAGTGTATTTTTTTTAGTGGGAGCACCTATTTAAAATCTATAGAATAATGAAGATTTATTTATAAATTTAATATATATAATTAATTTTGGGCTAAATAATAAATAATTTTTAAAATTCTATGAGGGCATGTGTACCCTCTCCCCTTTTAATAGATTGGCAGTATGGCTTTAAATCTAAGAAGGCCAAAATGAAGAAGTTCTCTCCACACTGAGAAGTTGTAAGGAAATCGAAACGTATTTCTTTGACTCAAAGAAATGCAAAGGAACAGAGAACGAGAAGACCAATCAGGCTAAGCTCTAGAATGGACAAGAGTCGCAAGAGATTCTCTGTCTTATACAACTTCTTTTTCCCCAATAAACTGAAGGAAACAAAGAAACAAAGCAAACAATAAAAAAGACAAATTACCTTGATTTTGCAGTTGGGGACGTTCACCCGCAGATATCCTTTTCACCACAAACAAAATGATAACACCAACAATACTTCAAAGACTCTTATTTCTGAAATATGTGGACCCCAGTTTTTTCTAATATATATAGATTAGTTTCCATATAATGAAATATTTTTTTTTTTTGTCAAATTTTATAATATTTGGTTTCCATATAAATTTTGAATTGACTATTTTCTTATTTGCGAAACTTTTCCACTATATTGTTTTTTGAGTATTTTAATTGGGCAGTTTTGATATATAATTTTTCAAAAAGAGTTTTCTTTATACATAGAAATAAGAAAAGGTGTCAAAATTATCCTACTGTTAATGGAAACTAAATGAAAATAGTTATATATAGGATAAAATATTTGAGACAGTTGTTACAAACATAAAATTGAATCAATTGAGACCATACAATTTTATAAGATAATATTGGACACTCTATTGCTGTATTAGACATTTGTTTTAATCAGGGAATTGTGTAAACAATGTCGTGCCTAAGATAATAGAAATTTAAAACGGACTTAAAAATTGGGGTCTATGGGTGTATAAAAAAAATCGGGCCCTTTAAATATTAATTGAATATAATTAAATTATAATCTTTATTTAACATGAAATATTAAACAATATATTTATGACACAAAAATCTATTCTATAAAGATGATGATACTATTTTTCTTCCTTTTTTCAGTAAATTCCTTTACCAAATTTGTGTAGTCAATGTTCCGAATAAGTTCTCTTTCGATAGATACAAAGCCATTCAATCTTTCTTGTGAAATTGTCGATTAGAAGCAACTGAAACTGGAATCGTCAACAATATTCGATAAATAATCCAAGAGTTTTGATAACAAATTTTCATTTCTTTCAAAGTTCAATACCTCAATAGGTTTCCTGCATTCTTTTGGAAAAATTTCTCTCATTATTATTAGTTCAAAAAATAAATCATTTCCGTGACGTTAATAACACAACACATTAAGTTGACGATTTCGGTGGACAACACAAAACTAATGATAATATTTTAATGTAATTATTATTAGATTCGTCAAAGAAATAAAAAAAAAGCATAAATGAGAAAAGATGAAAAAACCTAAAGAAAGGAAAAAATCAAGAATAATCGATATGATGTATTTTTGTAATATCTAGATCCAAATTATATTTATTTATAAGCTTAAGGATTTTATATATTTCTTTTTTGGTTTGTAAATTTGAGTTTTCCTTTACGTGTTTGGTTCAAATTTTCTTTCCTTTTGTCAATTTTAACCTTTTCTTTTTTCTACTTTTTATATTTTTGTGTAGAAATTTAAGTTTTCCTTAAATACTTCTTTTGTAGGAGTCTAATATTAAAATTTTTATATAACATATAATAGTAAAATTACAATTATACTATATGAATTTTTAGTGGGCGCCCCCCAAAAAATTGTATATTTTCGGAGGGCTGAGGCAAATGCCTTTTTTTTACATTAGGCACCAGAAGATTTAATAATATTTTTTCCTCTATTAATATTTTTTCTTTTTCATAAAATGTTGAGTCAAGGTCGCAATAAATATAAACTAGACGAACTGATTTTAAGCTCTGTTATGAAAAATTATATCGACACTAACAATGATAAGAAGAACTCATTGAAATACCACTAAAAGATGTTCAAATTCTAAATATATCACACACTCCCAAAAGTTAAAAAATACCATTAAATTATTTTTCAAAAATAGCACAAAAATAAAAAGTGAATTTTAAGGATTTAAAGTTTAAAGTTTTGGATTTGGGTTCACTAAATAGATTTTAGGATTTTGTTATTAATATGGTAAGGTTTAGTTTTGGGATTTCGGATTTAAATTTGAAGTTTTAAAACTATTTCAAATTTTTGGTACCATTGGAACAAAAATTTTTGGTACCTTTGGAACAAAAATTTTTTTTGGTATTTTGAAAAAATTGAAAATTTTTAAGAATAAATTAAAAAGTGACATTTTTGGAATATAATCACTTTTTGTGATATTTTGAGAAAGACGATATGTTAGACTAACCTCTTATAAATTGTCTTTAATGTTAGAAATTTTGTTATGTTAAGGCCTCTTCTCTTTCTGCGGGATGATGTAAAAGAGCAATTTGTTCGTATTTATATTGTTTTAAGTTAAGAAGAAGAGAAAAAAATCTAAAAAAATAAAATCTTTCTTTCTCTTCAAACACATCGAACTGCTCATCTTCCTCCGTCTTCTTCCCTCCCGTCGCTGGCACCCGGCCACCGTGTCGGCATCGAGCGGCCGTTGTATAGCTCTTTCCTCTTCTTTTTTTTCTTCTTTTCGTTTCCTCGGCTGCCTCCCGCATTTCCGCTTTCTGATTTCTTCTCCTTCTCCACTCTTCGCCGAATTTGCTTTGGCTGGTCTTTCCCCTACGTTATTATCACTTTCGTTGCTCTCTGACCCACCTTTTGCGGTCCTCGCCTGCTCGCCTAGATCTACTTTTCTTTGCAGGTCCGCTTATCTCCGCCTTTGCATGCGGTCTTGGTAGTCTTCCCACAGCGGGGATGGACGGTCTCTTGTTCATTCTGGGGAGAGTTGGTTGCAGTCAAATCTGGGATGGTTAGGTCGTATTGGATTTAGATGGACATCAGAGAAGTTTGGGTTGGTTGTTGTGCTGCTCGTTGGATTCTCGGCGAACGGTTGTTTTGGGCTGGGCCTTCATTTGTGCTTGATTTTAATAATTGGCCTAGTACTTTTTGTTGTATTTTGTCTGTATTCTCTATCAAGGTCAACGATGGAAGTATATTATATTTTAGGGAATACTATTTCGGGAATCAGTTTCCTATGACGTATGTCCGATTTGGTTATCAACCGATGTCGGCATCCTCTCTTTGTAGATGGCTGTTTTTCAGTTTTAAAGTTCCAATTGTCGGAACTAGGTTCTCTAGACTAATTTTAGTCTCTTCATCCTCTGATGATTTTATGTTCCCCATGTGGGATTGCAATTTCCCGTCAAGGAATTGGTACCCGTTTATGAGTATCTACTAAGATAATAAACTATATTGTGGACCCCCAAAAAAATATTGTTCTTAAGTTGGTGAAAGGTTTGGGCCAAATTTCTATATGGATTTCGGTCTTTTTGTCGGCTCTGCTCATTTTTCATTTTAGCCAAAGGTAATTCTCTCCTTATTTCTTCTTTCTTTCTCTCTAATTTTTTGTGTTTTATTGTAGTTGCCTTGTTGCGTTATTTTTGTCCGTTGTCGAGTCTACGATTTCTTCCGATTAGAGGCAAGGAGGTGGCAACCGTGAAGAAAAAGAACCCTACTCGGATGAGCAAGAAACCTTCTAAGGTTGGCGTCCTCAACAACATAGTGAAGAGAGACTTGAGGGTGAAAATAAAAGAAAAATAAAACGGGCTTCGATTTTCTTGTCGGTTCTCCTCGTTCTGCCATTTTTTCTCTCATGGTCAACATCTTCAAGCTCCTCAGGATTTATATTGTATCGTCGGCCTCGGTTAGAGACAAGCGCAAAATTGACTTGTATCTAGATGGGTCTTATTTAGGTGTTTAACCAACCCTTAAGAGTAAGTCAATCCCTAAATTGACAAGAATAACTCAAATCATGCCTAGGACGATTCATTTGGACCGCTATACTAAAGATGCAGATTCTAGAATCAACGAACTGAAGGAATCAGTAGAGTGTTGGAATCAATAGCTTGTTATAATCAACACACTGGTGGAATCAACCATCTAACGGGATTAGGAAGTTAATGATACCAATGAGTATATTATGTATCTCAGTGCAGTTGCTTATGTGTCACAAAAAATAGTTGTTGATAAACAGGAAGCTGAATAGGAACAGAAAGCTAAATGGGTACATAAGCTTGATGATATTCAACGCACTGAATGAATCAACTAAGATTTCGGAAGATGAAGAATCAATTGCGGTCTTATCTATGAAGATTATATCTTGAAGACAATCACAACGAAAATATTAAACCAAGAAGATATTTGGTAGAGAAAATTGTGGAAGAAATAATATCTTTGAGATATTTTTGGAGATGTCTTAAAACAGAATATTTAATATATTATGGGAAAATTATATCTAAAAAATATTCTTGACGAAAATATTATACCAAAAAAATATTATGTTGAGAAACTCATGGAAGAAAGAATATCTTAGAGAGATTCTTGGAGATATCATAAAACAGAATATTTGATATGTTCTGGGAGATTTGAAAGTGCTGATGTGGCACAGAGTGCTGGTGACGTGGCATAGAATGTTGATGACGTGGAATAGGATGTTGAATGACGTGGCACAACAAGCTGCTGATGTGGTACAAAGATTGGTTGACAAACCACTAGGATTTGATGATGTGGTTGTGCATCAAGATCCTACATATTTGTTGAGAAGAAAAATTTTTGGAAGAAAAATTGTATTGTTGAAAAGGATACTCTTTAGAAGAAAGAATATCCTTTTGGTGAGATTTTTTTTTTGGGGGGGTGGGGAGCCTAAGAACTAAGTTTTTCCATTAGTATATATAGATGAGGAGTTTGAGGTGTGCAGGCTTCAAATCTTCCGAATCTATGACGTTTGATATTGATCTTTGAAGCTGAAAAAAACAGGAAGCTGAAAAAGGGGTGTTCGTTCTACATATCGCTGTGGAACTAAAACAGTGGTCGGGTTCAAGCTGAGGGCAGACTCAGGGTTGAGTAAAAGCCAACCATATGCTGAGAGATTTGTTAGGGAACAAAATAACAGGTCGTTGACGTCCATTTAGAAGACTGAGGTATTGAGACTAAGGCAACAAGGAGTTAGGTTTGTGTAACACTGATTAATTTGATTACTTAATAGATCTCTAGTTGTTTTTAAAATCACTAGAAAAGAATGGTAGCATGGTAGGATGCTGAACCATATGCAATTGTATTTGTATTCTTGTTCTAGTGGATTTGCTTCTAGACAAGGTCCCGGGAATGTAGGGAAACTGAACCTCGTTAACAAATCTTTATGTCTCTCTTTAATTCACCATATGCGATCATTTATGCTCTTATTGATTATACAAAGAATTAGTGTTGAATGCAAGTAAACTTCTATATAAAATACAGATACCTGATAAACAGCAACATAAAATTGCTAATAATGATGAGTATGTTTTCCACACTTACATATACAACCCTAGTAGGCATACCAATAAAGAAAAACTCTACTTACGCACATAAATAGAAACTTCCGCAATACACTACATGAAATGTGAATATTAGTAGCATTGGAAGGTAGTGGTCATGACAACTTTGCTATAGTATACTAATACAAAATTTTTGCATAACGTTTTTACTTTTAAAACACTATATTTTTAGCGAAAAAAATACAATATTATGCCACGTAAGTTTGGTAAATCCCAATGTCTTACCACTACAAATCCAAAATTTTCAACGCTATCTTAGATCTAAAATATCTCAATTTTTTAGTCACAATAACTTAAGAAAATATTTGACCAAGGTTTATACACTTATAATTAATCTCTTGTTTTTCGTCTTATGAAAATTTCAAACTCTCTGAAACGTACGCGACCATCTTTTTACATATTTTTTTTCTAGTCGACTTGAAGTTTCAGTGTTCACTCACTCATTCCATCAATTATTCCTCCTATAACCACTCCACCCTTGTGATTTTAAGGTGTAGATGCATCGATCCCAAACTCTCAAACCCACTTTATCTATCTTCTGATTTTTATTTGGTATTGTTGATTTTGGTAGTTTTGATTTTGAGGTTTTATGTTACATCTATCTATAAAGATATTCGATTGGGGGTTTTGATTATGAGTGTTTGTGAACAGTAGGTTTCTGATTAGGTTAAATTAAACCATAGATGGAGGTAAAACCGCTTGTTTTAGTAATGTACTCACGTCACCAATTTTTGGGTAAGAATGTACATTTTTTTATTATTATGGTAACTAGGGCGTTAACCCTGTGCTCGTGCGGGTTTATTTGTTTCTCAGCGACATTGATAAAAATTATGTGATCCTCTCATAATATTATTTAATTAATTTGTTATGATGCGGGTGAAAATTTAACACCATCTCTAAAGAAGAAGTATTTTTGATGATTTTACTTGTCAACGGAAATCTTGAAATATCGTTATTAAAAAATGAAGAATTCATTTGCATTAACTAATAGACTTCTAACAAAAAGTATCAATAGAAGATAGAAAAAAATGAGTTACAAAGAAAAAGGTTTTTTTTATCGTTAGTGAATTCATGTTTGTTATCTTTCCTATGTTATTGAAAGACTTCGATTATCAAAACATGGCTTAAAGTTTATTAAGTTGATTTTGGTTTTCTTGTTGCATCTTTAATTCAAATGCAGGATGGTAATATCGAAATGCGTAAATCGCGACGATAATACCATGAATAAATTTTTATATTAATATGTTTTTATACAATACGCATATTTTTGATGTAGGTGAAAAGTATATATGTTTTTATAAATTAAGGTGTGTATTGATCTACATGGTCACATTTTTATGAACAGAAACAAAATATCATATATATAAAAGTTGTAAGTGGAGTGCTGATATAATTTAGTATGATTTTCTTATGAAACTCCAAGAATGAATCAATGGACGAATGTGTAAAAGGTTTGTTGGGTATTAAATTATTAAAAAAGTAGTTCAATAGCGAGAACAAATGAGATGACGATAAAAAAAACAAACTAAAAGTAAATTATTGCATTTGTGATATGATAAATTGTTTTATATTGATGATTCTATCGGATAAATGAGAAAATAAAATAAAAGAGATAAGATCTTTTAACACTAATATATATATATATATATATATATATAACCTAATTGATATTTTAAACATATCTAGGTTGTAATTATGAAAGCTGTAGTTATAAAAATACATTCAAATTGATTAAAGTACAATAATAAATCAAGTAATGTTTATAGCATATTATATATTTTTATATCTCAAATAGTGAGAAAAAAGCAAGGATGTGCATATGTATGAGCGCTGGTTTAGTAGATCTTTAAAGATGAATTATCTTTTATCTTTACTTTTTCATATTTTCTAGTCGTTAAGTTTGTTTTAGTAATGCTAAGGTTCTTTATTCTTATTGATCTATGTCATGCATATAATCACTATTGCGGTATATATATATATATATATCTAAATCATAGTAATCACTATTGCGTTGATGTCATAATTTCTTTTACATTAATGAAATTATATATTTTTGGTTATAGAGTTTCATTTAGTCTACTTGCTTCACTACACTACAAAATGAATACATGAATTCCGACAAAATTTTACGACTAAATATAGTGTCGAAAATTTTTTAACGAATTTTTGAATTTTTCCGACTAAATAAATATTTAGTCCGTAATTAGTCGGTGATAGTAGGATTTTACTCCTGTAAAGGGCTATTAATCAACCCATCATTGTAGTATGGGTTTTTATGTCAATCCATAATAGGAGTGTACTAAGCAGTGAAAATGTGTTGGATGCTTT
>OVBE01001791.1:0-34288 GCA_900406425.1 Iberis pinnata | reverse complement strand
CTCTATTAGTTTACTTTGCAATGAAATTAGATTACCTGTATGAACTACTTGAGCTATTTGAGAGGTTGTTATTCATTTATCTGTCGACAACTTGGTTGTTACTCATGGATGGAGCAGTATCAACAACATCATTAATCTTCCTTACTTCACAATAATACAGTTAGTGTTATTAGAACCTAGTGTGTTGTTATATTCTGCATAGTAAAGTGTATCTAATCTCAATTTCTCGGAAAACGTGTTTCACCCAGCTAGTTCAATAAACCCATCAATAAACTTATCCAATATAAACGTCCTCGAATAGTTAAATCATGGTTGGCCAAGATACATCTTCATTCTATAGTTGCTCCTGATCAAATCTTCAGTAGGTTTTATCACACACCCTTGGATTATGATTCTGGTTTTGTATCTTGGGTCGCTCGACCAGGGCAGCGATCTCGTTACCATTTCCTTTGCTTGGTTGACGTGTGAAAATAAGTTTCACTTTTGGACGACAACTCTTCTTACAACAATACATGTACAAAGTGTCTTGGTACCATTCTATACTAAATTTTTGGAAGACAGAAAAATCAGCCTCACTCTTCAATGCAACTGTGATTGGTTGCTCGATCCAGCTGTGTTCCTTATACTCATGTTTATCGCAATAAAGTTTGGGCCTCATACTCATGTTTATAAGAACACCGTCTTTCCTGCTACTAATGATTGGAGCAGCCTCCACAACATCATTAATCTTCCTTAGTTCACTATAATACGGTTAGTGGTACTAGAACTTGGTCCGGTGTTGTTATATTCTGGATAGTACAGTGTATATGATCTCGATTTCTTAGAAAACGTGTTCCACCCAGCTGGTTCAATAAACCCATCAATAAACGTCTACATTATAATCGTCCTCAAATAGTTAAACCATGGTTGGCCAAGATACGTCTTCACTATATAGTTTCTCCTTTGGTAGGTTTTATCACACACCTATGGATTAGTTTTTGGTTTTGTATCTTGGATTCGCTCGATCTACAACAATGATCTCGTTCCCATTTCATTTCCTTGGTTGACATGCAAATAAGTTTCTCTTCTGGAAGACAACCATTACGCTCCGAATATTAAATGAATTGTAGCATATACATTGCATTCTCGATACAACTGCTTACCAGAATGCACATATAAAGTGTTATGGTACCCTTCTATACTACATGTGTAGAGAACAGAAAAATCAGCCTCATTCATCAATGCATCCGCGACCTTTTGCTCGGTCCAATCATTTTCCTTATACTCATGTTTATCGCAATAAAGTTTTGGGCATGATGCATCTACAAATATAGTTAACCGTTTAGTGAAATTACGAAATTAGAACAATACTATCTTGTAGAAAGATGAATGAAATAAATAAGAACACCAGGGATAAGACAAATTCCTTTACAAACACTATAAGAAATCACAATATTAATAGCAACACTTAATAGCGTTTTGAGCGTGTCTGCTATAGTTAGTGTACACGGAAAGTTAACATAGCGTTTCATATTAAAGAACGCTATCATTACTTTAGGCGGAAAATGGAAATTTAGAGGCGCTTAATTTTGGGTGATATTATTGCACATACAAGAAAAAATGCTATTGTTTTTGTTAAAATATATTTTATTTCCTAAATCTAAAATTATTTTATATGCATTACCGTTATTCATCTCCATCGATCTAATTCCTCTCTAGACTAGATCGTCTTCTTCAATCCATCAGAAAACCTCTAAATCTTCCATCGTTGTTATAGGTATGTTCTCTTAGTCAGTCTCTCTTCAATTTCAATTTCATAATTCAATATACTCTCTTCTCGCTTTTGATTTTTTCAGATTAAGAGTTGTAAATTACCACTCCTCTGTCCAATTGTAGGTTAGCTTTTTTTGATGCAGATCATTCTATTTTCAGTCTATTCTCGTTAGATTTATTTTCGAGCTTTTTTAGTTTGATATGGTTATTTTGATTGCTATTGTTTCTTTTTAAGATATGTTCCCAAATACTCATTGATTTGAATGCGATAGGAAAAGATGCAAGTTGCGATTCGTTCATTTGTATTCAGTGGAAATGTTGTGAAAGCTTCTTTGTTGCAACATCTCTGTGTGATTAATCCGAAGATTCAACCTTCTATGTTTTGTTCTTCACGCTCTGAATCTACTCAATCTGCTCGTATAAAGGAACATAGATTCGAGAGCACAACGATTTTCTGATATTATGAAAGCTAAAGGAAAAAGTATTGATGGATCTTGGCTTTGGTGAACTGATGATACTGTTTACAATGATGTTGATTCTGTATAATCTATGTTTCTCTTTACCTTGTTGGATTATCATTTTTGTATGTAATTGATCTGTGTTATGTGATTGATTATTATATGACACAACACAATGTTGGTGCCTTGGTGGTTGTAAAACCTGGTGAGCAAAGGTCTATTGCTGGAATCATTATAGAGAGAGGTAAGACAAAGATGACTGTCACTAAAAAGTTTTCCGATATGTGTGATTGATTTCCTTTTATTTGATGGTGTGCTTTCTATAAGATTATCTATGTAAGATCTTAGTTTAAGGGAGATCATCCAAATCAACAAAAGTAGGGGATATTATGACTGGAGAGGTATTGAATTAGTGAACCATTACATGATTCCTTTGCTTTTGGAGATTAAACTGACTCAATAGGTGGATTCACAATTGCATAATAAGCTTATCACTGTAACACCAGAGACAAAGATCTTGCGAGCTATGCAACTGATGACAGGTAAGCAAAAGAGTTATGCAGAATAAGTCTCTGACAGTTCACTATGCAGATATAAAATCAATTGTACCATATACATTGCATTCTCGATACAACTACTTATCAGAATACACGTATAAAGTGTCCTGGTAACCTTCTATACTGCATTTATAGAAGACAGAAAAGTCAGCCTCACTCATCAATGCATCTGCTTGCCCTTTGCTCAGCCATATTCTTTATACTCATGTTTATCGCAATAAATTTAAGGCCTAATGCAGCTACAAGTAAAAAAAAAATGTATGAGTACAGTTAATAGTTTAGTGAAATTATGAAATAGGAATAATACTATATTGTATAAAGATGAATGAACAACTAAAAGAACACCTTGCAAAAGACAAATCCCTTGATAGAAACAAACCCTCCAATCTTTCATTTGAAAACAAATAGAGTTCGTTCGCATATCCAAATTTTAATTACGTAACATACATTAAAAAAACACATATATCATACTAATTTGAGAGAAAAACTAATTTTAGTGAGAAATGATCTTATTAAATATGGGAGAGGTCTTAATGGAGTATTCATGGTGTTGGCTGTAATTTCCACTAATGATTGTTCGATCCATTCCACCCCCAATTATCATTATGTACGGCTTGTTCTTCGTGATAGCAATATTTTCTTCATACAACCATTCTTTCACGATTATTCAGAAGTAGTCGTCTTTCCCGGTACTTATGGGTGGAACTTCCTCTACAACATCATTAATCTTCCTTATTTCACTATAATACGGTTAGTGGTATTAGAACATGGTCTGATGTTATTATATTTTGCATGTAAAGTTTATCAGAAAACGTGTTCAACCCAGCTGATTCAATAAACATCTCCATTATAACCATCCTCAAATAGTTAAAGCACGGTCGACCAAGATACGTCTTGACTGTATAGTTTCTCCTGATCAAATCTTCGGTGGGTTTTATCATACAATCATGGATTATGATTCTGGTTTCGTATTTTGGATTCGCTCGACTTTGGGCAGTGATCTCATTACCATTTCTTTTGCTTGGTTGACGTGAAAATAAATTGCACTTTTGGAAGACAATTGTTGCGTCTCCGAATATAAAATCAATTGTACCATATACATTGCACTCTCACAACTGCTTACCATAATTCACGTATAAAATGTCTTGGTACCCTTCTATATTGCATTTGTAGAAGACTGAAAAATCAGCCTCGCTCATTAATGCAACTGCTTGCCCTTTGCTCTGTCTAGATGTATTCCTTATGCTCATGTTTATCGCAATAAATTTTGGGGCTGAAGCTACAAGTAAAAAATAGATAAACGTATGAGTATGGTTAATTTTTTAGTGAAATTATGAAATAAGAACAATACTATCTTGTAGAAAGATGAATGAAATCTAATGGAACACTTAGGCAAAAGAAAATTTTCATTACACAAACAAACCCTCCAATCTTTCATTTAAAAACAAATAGAGTTTTTTTATATATTCAAATTTTAATGAAGTAGCAGACATTCAAAAACAACACATATGTCATACTAACGGGAGAGAATACCTAATTTTAGTGAAAAATGTTCTTACTAAGTGTGGGAGAAGTCTTAGTGGAGTATTCATGGTGTTGGATGTAGTTTCCAATAATGATTGTTCGATACATTCCATCCTGGTCATCATTAGGTATGGCTTGTTCTTCAAGATAATAACATGTTTTTCATAAAATCCTTCTTTCACGATGATCTAAAAGTTGTCGTCTTTTCGCTATGATGGTTGGAGGAGCCTCCACATAATCATTACTCTTCCTTTATCTTCTATGCTCATCTTTACTTACCATTACTTCAGAGTTTAAAATTTTATATTATTCTTTTTAAGTTAGCAATAAAATTATATGAATAAGAATTGAAAATAAAACTTTTTATTTATATAATAATTTTTAAAAAATTTTAGTTTTACAAAGAAATAATACAAAGTATTGTGACTAGAAACCTAACCCATAAATCATTATATTATAAGATTTTAGAGTATTAGTTTTAGTGATAATAACTCAATCTCCATTCATAAAAAATACGTTATAAAATTAAACTCCGACTCATAAATTATAAATTGTATATGGTTTAGTGTTCAATCCAGAATTTAGAGTTTACGTATAATGTTTATAGTTTACGGTTTAGGGTTTGATAGACATGTTATAATTTTATTTTTGTGCATTTTATTTTCAATCAATAAATAGTTTTAGGGTCTAAGACTTACAGTTGATGTTCTTCATAATTATCATAAAATCCTTCTTTAACGATTATCCGAAAGTAGTCGTTTCCCACATTTCATGGTTGGAGCTGCCTCCACATAATCATTACTCTTCCTTTAATATCTACGCTCATCTTTGCTTACCACTATCGATGAACTTATCTTTACTCTGTTTTAAATTGCATATAAGATCACTGTTACAAAGCAAAAAATGAGATGACAATACATTGTCCACATTTTTTTCTAAAAGAAAACATAGCAAAAAAGGAAAGTTAATATTTATGCTTTGTTATAGTAATAGAGCATATGGATGTAGGTCCTCTCTCTTCTCAACCCTAGCCACCCTTTCTTGTTTTTAGATCTGACCGGCGGTCGACAGCTCTTTTAGCGCTACCGCCAGTCTTTTTTCGTTTTTGTTTTCTTTTCCTATCTTTTTGTGTTTTCGGTTCTTATTGTGGCTGTAGGCTTTCCGAGTGGGTCTTCCTTTGGTTCTCAACTTTATTAGCTCAACCTTTTTGGATCTGGCTGTCGCTGCGTCACTAGAGTCATGGGTCCGGACCAGTTTGGTCTTCAGTTGGCAAGTCCACCTGCGCAAGACTTTGCTCCTGCTAGTGAGCTTTGTCGTGCATCTAGGCGGTTGTCTTAGCTCCTGTTGGCTCGCCTCGCCTCCGTATCCTTGTCAGGTGTTCTCATGGTGATCTCGGTAGGCCGGAGATCCTGTAGTGGTTGCTGGTTGTCGCCGGTCTTCTCGTGTTGGGCCTAGTTTCTTCTCGTGCAGGTGTTGTCCTTCCTCTTTCATTTGGTAAGGGTTGGTCTTGGTGGGACTGTGAGGTTTCTGGCGAGTCACGACTGTTTTGAACATGTTTGTGTCTCTGGGTTTTAGCTTCGGTATATTTTGTGGTCGCGTTTTTCTCTGTTTCGGTGTTGTTGTTAGGCTTGGTTTAATCTCGAATAAAGCTTTGTTTGGTTTTCTGCTTTTTATGGTGTTCTTGGTCAGCTCCTGGTTTAGTTGAAGGTTTGGTGGATCTCTTGTTTTGCCTCATCTCCGTTATGGTTGTTGTTTGCTTACTACGGTTTCGGTCAACTGCTTTACTCCTTGTAGTAAAGTGATTTCGGTACTAAGTGAGTCGCTCCCTTTCCCTACATCTTGGACCGAACCGTGGTCCTTTTCTTCGCCAGCTTCTCTCTTTCAGCATTTTCAAGACGTTTTTGTTCGTCTTCGCCTTAACCGGTTCAGTTTTTGGTTCAAGACTTTGTATCTTTGATCCAACAAGTTCTGGTAGAGTTGCTTGAGTTTCAGTTGGGAGGTAGTATTTGGATTCATCATAGGAGGACTCGTCAGTTGGTTGACCATATTGTCGCCTCGCCCTAACCTAATCTTCCAGAGTTTTGGAGTAATTGTGCGATCCTTTTCTTTTCCTTTTTCTATTTAGGTGCTCGTTTTAAATCTTTTGGTCTTTGATGTATTATTTTATAGTTATTTTGACTTCGGGGATTTTCGTAATCTGCCGGCTTTCTTTTTGCGGATTTAATCAATTGTCGCTTATGTATTTCAACTTGTAATGTTCTCGATTATTATTCTAATAGATGGGAAAAGAGAGCATATGAATGTAGGTCTACAAGTGAAGTCAATTTATCCTACTAGTAAATGATACATGAGATGAGAGCTTATGTATGGGGGAAAAATCCCTCGTGCCCCAAATTGAAATAAACTAATCAAAGCTACACCCATTAATCTAATGCCCTAATTTCATTAATGATAATATGAGATTCCTATTTTACCCTTCTAATTGATTTAAAAAATATTAAATAAAAAAGAAAATATTCTCCTCTCTCTCTCTCCTCTTTCCTTCTTCTCCTCTCTCTCTCTCCTCCATCGATCGAAAGAGAAATCTTGATCTGTAAAATTGATTTTTTCCTCTCCCTCTTGCTCGAGCTTTTTCTTCTCTTCCCTATCCTATCGACGCACATCAAGGTCAAGTAAGGTCGTTTTCTTGCCGGTTAGGAGCTGTAGATAGCTTTCTCCTCCATTTTTTTCATCACCATTGTAGAGGTAGGGAGGTAGCTCTCTCATTCATCTTCAATTCAAAAAATTTTGGGCATTTTGTTTGGGAATTTTGAATTAAACTTAGTATTGGTATTACAACTACTAAATTATGATAATTCATGTGTAATTAGAATGCATTTAGCTTTGAAATCATCATATTTTCGTTTTCCATTTGAGTTTTGTTGAACTTAAGGTCGAATTGGTAATACTGATAATATTACGGTAATACTAAGTTATAAGGTAACTAGGTTGAACTGGTAATACCAAGTGAGACAGTATAACTGGTAATATTGAGTGACAAGGTATAACTGGGTAGAATTCGTAATACTGAGTCGCAAGGTATAACTAGGAAAAACTGGGTACAAGTGGGTATAACTGGGTATAACTGGGTAATATTCAGTGATGTTGGAATTGATATTTCGTTTTTATGATTCCAGGATAGAATGAGCAACAGGGTAAACATATATTTTGATCATGGAGGAAGTTATATAAAGACCGAGGAGGGGATAAATGGATTTCTGGAGGTCGCACATACAGTTTAGCGTTTAAAACATCCGTTGAGGAGGTTTCTTACTTGATGCTAAGAGAGAGGATATGCAGGAAGGTTGGGATAGATGAAAGTGCAGTGAGACTGAAACTTAGCTACATTAGGGGGAGCCTCAACTTGCCAAACAAAATTGAAAAATAATTGTCCTTATCTTCTAATAATGTTTTATGTTTGGATTGAGGTTATAAAATGTAAAAACAAGAATATTTTAAATTTGATATTTAACAATGTAAGAAATTGCAAAAACAAGAATATGTACCAAAAATATTTTCAATTCTATATTTTACAATTTATTATACATCTTGTATATGTTAGTCAATAATATTTTATATATTATAATGCAAGAAAATGTAAAAGAATAAAAATATTTTAAATTTTATATAAAATCATTCAACATACACTATATACTTTTAAGAACACTTTCTTTGGATTGACCAAAATATAATGCAAAACAATGTAAAAAATTGTTTTAATAAATATAAAAGTGCAAATATACATGAAATGTCTATTTATGCACTAATATGATGTGTAATACTGCTAATTTTGAAGTTAACATATAGTAATACTAATTATACATAAAATCGTCAAAAGTAATACCGTGAACAAGTAGGTAATACTGGATTACTGGGTAATATTGATTTATAAATAATTTTTAAAATTAAGTTTTTAGACCAAAACTCGTTGACAACAAGTTTTTAATGCAAAAATATTTGTAAAACAATTCAGAAATTATATAATTTTTAAAAATTTTATATAATATATACTTCATCTAAGTTTCTTAGTAATTCTCAATATATTTACCTACAATCAATAATTCTTAGTAATTCTTAGTAATTTTCAGTAATCCTCAGTACACCTAGTAATTCTCACATAATAGTCGGTAATTCGCAGTGATTCTTGGTATTACTGACCAAAATTTAAAATTCCAAATCCAATATACAAATTCAAGATGACCAAAGTTTATACATCATTCATGAGTAAACAAAAGTTTTAAATTTTAGATGCATCACAGCATCACGGCTTCACGGCCTAGTCCTCGGACGCAAGTTATGTTTCATCACAACCTGCTGCTTCTCATCCTCTTTCCCACCATGCTGCTTCTCATCATGTTTTCCACCTTGCTGCTTGTCATCCTATAACAAATGAAAAGTTATACTCGGTAATTCTCAGTAATTCTAAGTAATTTTAGGTAATTGTTAGTGTTACCAAATGTTCTCTTCTTTTCTTATATACCTTTTTAGGCTTATCCAGGATCCTCTCCGGGGTTCTCTTTGGGCTACGCTCTGGGATCCTCTCCGGGCTACATTCCGGGATCATCTCCGGGAATAACGTACGGGAACACGTTTGACCACAAACCATGCTTCTTTCCTCTTCTCGGTACAAGCGGTTCGTAAGAGAAGCATCCATGTACACATGCTCTTATGCTTAATACTTTCGTGCATGTGGAAGAAATGCTTGAATTGTGGATGGCTAAGAAACCATCTTTTTTCATCCTCGGCCAGAGACAATTCCTCCCGAATATTCTTCACCGCATTGTATATATAGCATCGTGTTTGGAGCTTGATACTACATTGGTACTCTATTGGTGGGAAGAACATACTCATTGGAAGCATGAGCTCAGTTAAATCATCATCTTCGTGCATTACATAGAAATGTATCAAATGTTGCATGTTTTAAATAAATAGTATTACCGAGTATTACCTAGTGTTACCTATTGTTACTTAGTATAACTTAGTGTCACCTAGTGGTACTCAGTATTACTTGCTATGTACCTAGTATTACCAAGTCCTACACCAAACCTCCAAACGGTAATACTTAGTATTCATACTGTTACGCGAAATATTCTTACCTGAGTATACGGTAATTTTTCTCCTTCATGAAACGAGGGTGACCCGGGTATAATGTAAGTGCTCCAGAAGTTGATTCCATTGTTATGAAACTGTAAAACCATAAAAAAATATAGAAATTTTAAAAATCTATTGTCTCCTACATACAAATAGGGATACAAATCAAATTCAATCAAAGCATAATGAAACATGAATTTCCGATTCCCACAAAGCATAATAAAACATGAATTGCTCCCTTTTTGTTAAATTTTTTTTATTTTTAGATTTTACAAAATCTAGAAGATTGATGCTTGTGAGATTGGAGTCATGCTCCTTTTATAGCTTCTTACAAAAATTTTAAGATTGATGCTTATGAGATTCCAACAATGACTAGTAATGATTTAAGTAAATGTAATAATGAAATGTTTGTTTCAATGTAGGTAAACCGATATGAAAATCAAGCATTTAGCAAATAGGATTCAATCTTCAACAAATCAATGAAATGATATCCGGAATAAGTAAACACGTAATTTTCGATTCACATAAAGCATAAGAAACATGAATTGCAATTAGAAATCGCCAAATCAACAAACATTACAAGTTTCTCAACTTAGATTCCCACTAATTTGGCCGAAAAAACACTATAAATTTCGATTTACCTTGATTTCGAATAGGAGCACTTGAAATTGCCGAAAATGAGAGAAGAGATGAAAAGAAGAGGTAGATGAGATAAAGAATCAATGGAAGTGAGGATTCAAGTGTTGAAGTTAAATTTTTCCCAAAATAACTTAAATGTTGTCACAATAAAGAAGAAGAACAAAGAAGAAAAGGAAATATGGGTGGGTTAGGGTTTGGGTTAATTTTAAATTTTCGGGTTAGTTAGTGGGTGGATTGGTTTTTGGGTTGGATAGATCATGTTGGGTTTGTAAATATTAGATATGTTATGGATAATATAGTAATTATATATTTTTCTGATTTAAATTATTTAAAAATATATCTTCCGTTTTTCATTAGGAGTTGGTGGTAGAGATCATTTCCCAGTCAAGTTGGTCTTCTTCTTCGTTCATCTTTCAACTCAGCTTCTCAATGGGGTCGCGAAATCGGGTAAATTACTTTCTGATTTCCTTTCTTCTTACTTCGTTTGATGCATTGTATCTGGATTTTGGAATTCATATCGTCATGCTTATTGATTCTTCGATTGGTATCAGGAGGGGTTGGTTTTGTTGCTTGATGTTGGCCCGCCGATGCATAGTATTCTTCCTTATGTTGAAAAGGCATGTTCCTTGCTACTTCAAAATAAGGTTTACATCATCTCCCTTTTCTTCTTCTTCTTCTTCTTCAAATTATTAATTAATGGAAAGCTGAACCTGAGCTTTGCAGTTGATTCACAACAAGTTTGATGAAGTTGGGATTGTTGTCTTTGGAACTGAAGGTTTGTTTCTCTCGCTTCTTTTACTCATTTTATGTTCATACTCTTGCTTCAGTTACTATTGTTGATTTTCAGAAACCAATAACGAGCTTGCTAGAGAAATAGGTGGATATGAGAATGTTTCAGTTTTAAGATTCATCCGAGTTGTTGACGATGGTCTGGCTGAGAATGTAAAGCGGCTTCCTCGGGGAACCGTTGCCGGCGACTGTATCCTTCAAGCCAATTTTTACATCTAGTTTTTTCTACTTTACCGTTTTGCTTTAACAGATCTCAGTTCTTGATGCTTTGATTGTTGGGATGGATATGCTTATAAAGATGTATGGCGCTTCGCAAAAGGGGAAAAAACGTTTATGTCTTATTACAAATGCAGCATGTCCTACCAAAGATCCATTCGAAGGCACAAAAGATGATCAAGTTACCTCTATCGCTATGAAGATGGCTGCAGAGGGAATAAAGATGGAAAGCATTGTTATGAGGGGTGATTTAAGCGGTGATGTTCATGAGAAAATTATAGACGAGAATGATCATTTGTTGAATTTATTCTCCAGCAACTCAATTGCTAAAACAGTGTATGTTGAGAGTCCACTCTCACTGCTAGGTTCCTTAAAGACTCGGAGAGTTGCTCCAGTTACTTTGTTCAGGGGTGACCTTGAGATTAACCCAACAATGAAGATTAAGGTACCATTTTGTTTGTTGCTTGTGTTATCTGAGAGTACTAATTTGAATTTTGCAGGTATGGGCTTATAAGAAAGTGATTGAGGAGAGACTTCCCACGCTAAAAATGTATTCTGACAAGGCACCTCCAACTGACAAGTTTGCGAAACATGAAGTGAAAATTGATTATGATTACAAAGTTACTTCAGAATCTAGTCAAGTTGTTGCTCCAGAAGAAAGGATCAAGGGATTTCGGTATGGACCTCAGGTTATTCCTATATCACCAGATGAGATGGAAACAATCAAGCTAAAATCTGAAAAAGGCATGAAGCTTCTGGGATTTACCGATGCATCAAACTTAATGCGGTAAGCCTTAACACATGTTGTATATTTGTTGGTAAACTCTTGATTGTTAAAGTTTCTGAGAAAGTTGTTTTGGTGTTTTTCTCTGCAGACATTATTACATGAAAGACGTAAATATAGTTGTTCCTGACCCGAGCAAAGAAAAGTCTGTTATTGCCGTATCTGCCATTGCCAGAGAAATGAAGGAAACAAACAAAGTGGCAATTGTACGTTGTGTTTGGAAAAATGGACAAGGGAATGTAGTTGTTGGGGTCCTGACTCCAAATGTGTCTGAAAGAGATGACACCGTATGTTAATAGCTTTTTCTGCTCAGATGTACACTTCTATTTGAAATAGAATCTGATTAACTTGATGATCATTTACCTTTCTTGCAGCCTGATTCATTTTACTTCAACGCGCTACCTTTCGCGGAGGATGTCCGTGAGTTTCCTTTTCCTTCTTTCAGCAAACTTCCTTTGTCATGGAAGCCAGATGAGCAACAGCAAGCAGTGGCAGATAATTTCGTTAAGATGTTTGACCTTGCACCGTCTGTGAAAGAGGAAGTACTAAAGCCTGATCTTACTCCTAACCCGGTTTTGCAGGTAAACTGCTTTTGACAATTGATAGTTGTTTCTTCAACGCATTCTGATGAAAGATATATATATATGTATATATGTATACTTGAACAGCGCTTTTATGAGTACCTTGAGTTGAAATCGAAATCAATGGATGCTGCTTTACCTCCAACAGATGATGCTTTCAAGAGAATTATGGAGCAAGATCCAGAACTCGCATCCAACAATATATCCATTATGGACCAGTTTCGTGGAAGTTTCGAAGTTAAGGAGAATCCAAGGGTAATTCATCAGCTTTCATCAGGAACCTGAATTATCATTTATTAATATTTGACTTTCATTGCAGTTAAAAAAGGCTTCTAAGAGATTGTTACGAGATAAGCCATCCGGTTCAGATGATGAAGAAGACAACCGCATAGTTGCTTATAATGCCACTGAGAACAAAATTGAAGAAGTTGGAGATGCAAACCCAATTCAAGATTTTGAAGCAATGATATCCCGTAGAGAAATCCATGGTTTAATTGATAAAGCAATCGCACAAATGAAAAACCAAATATTGAAGCTCGTAGAAGATGGTAGTGAAAAAGCATTGGATTGTGTAGTCGCACTACGTAAAGGATGCATATTAGAACAGGTCTCATTGAATCTTAGAACGTTTGCGTTTTTGCTTTCTAACCTTTTTATATATTATGTGGACAGGAGCCAAAGCAATTTAATGAGTTTTTGAATCACCTATTTGAGTTATGCCTAGAAAGAAACTTAACCCACTTTCTCAAACATTTCACGTCGAAGAAAGTCACCTTGATTCCCAAATCTGAAGCAGCAGACAGGTTTGTTTACCTTTGATTTCAATGTTTGTGTTTTGATGAATGTTGATTGGCCAATTGCTTATGAGCAGTGATGTGGTGGATGAGGACGCTGCGAATTTCTGTGTGAAACAAGAGCCAAAGTTCGAGAGCTAACAAACATCTGACTTTTAGCTCTAATGACCCTTTTGTAATTATTATAACTTACTTTTTGATTGGTTAAAAAAGTATTATCTGCCAAGTTCAACTTACTAACGTTTTTTTTTTTTTTTTTTCTTTTCGAATTTACGGGGTGTTATTAGTTCTATGATTTTAATAGATTTAGGATTCCAAACTAAATCAAAGCCGGTGTTATTCAGTTTCTGATTTCAAAAATCGAATAAGAGTTTTATGATTTCGATATCCATATTAAAATAAATTATTATTCAAATTTTGAAATTTGTACATGCATTAGATTTTAGTATATTTAAAAATATTTGGTCGACAGTTTCTCCAAGACGCACTTTCCAAGGACTCAAGTTCTTCTGGCATTGGGTGTGTCGCCGGTTTTCTAGCCCATGACCGTCTCCCTTTACATATGTGTCTCTGTTGTTCATAGCTTGTAGGTCTTTTGTCCCCGTGAAAGTGCTTGCTTTTTTTGCTTTTCTCTTCTCCGTTTTATGGTTGCTCTGGTGGTTGGGTTCTGGCTCAGTGGCGCATGGATCTTAAGATCCGGTTGAACTTCATCTGTTTGTTCGACTAGTCACGCTTGGCTTTGCCTCCGCTGTCTTGCCGTTTGGTGTCTCCAACGTGATTATGTCCAATGTATCAGGTATGAGTTTCTTTGAAGGACTTGGTTCATGTTTGCCTTTTTTCCCTCAGTTGGAAGCTTCGGGTTTTGTCTTCTTGTATCCATCGGCTTTTTAGTTGACGGTTTGGTTGGTTTTATCGACTTTGTGTTTGTCTGCCGTCCTCTATGGATTCACTCGACTGCGATTCTGTTTCAGTCCCTCATATCTCTTCTTCTAAGCTTTCTCGCAATTTTGGATTTTGTCTGAAGTTTCTCCAGTCTTCAGTATTGAACTCTTCTTGCTTTGTGGTTTCAGTTTCGGCATGGATGGCCTCTTGTATAGAGGAGAGAAACCTGTTCATGTGGTGTTGCATCGTTGTCAACCATTCAAGCTCCATTAGCTCGGTATTTATGCGTTTCAACTGTCGGTTCTCTGAGATTTCTCTTTAGACTGAAAACTTTATGTGGTTTTGGGGTTTATATCTGGTTGGTTAGTCGGATTTAGTTGTTTTATTGTTTATAATTTTTGACTCTGAAAGTTTTGTTTATATCTGACACCTTTTGGTTTGGTCAAAGTGTTATTTCCTGAGTTTATTCTTTTTAATAATACAACATGAAATATATATATATATATGGTAGACAAAATTACAAAGAATCGAATTGAGAGAGAAATCTCGTCCTTTTACTTTCCTCCTATTTTTTTCCTTCCTTTTTAGTTTCCAGCTATTTCTCTTTATGTTTGATTGTTTCAATTATTAGTAATTTTTCGTCAGAAAAGAAGAAGACAATCGGACATCAGATTGATGTTTAAATAAAATCTGTATTTATTTGCTTTACTTAGGTCATCGCTGCAGTATTTAAATTGTTTGATAAAGAGATGGAAGATTCCCAAAGTGGACTAATAGGAAAATATATAAGTAACAAATAAATAAAATTATTATATATGGTAGCCCTTATACACGAGTTAAAAGTCTGTAATTGAGAGGTTTACATATACACATAAATCTACAATATAATTACCAAAGAGCTACACCAGAAAAAGAAAAGAATGAACAAAATGAAATCTCTTGCCCACCTAAGAACAAAACCATATTAGATACTCACATGAGCAATGACTAATGACTAATGCATGTATTTGTTTTATAGTCACCAAAGCAAAACCATTTTGGAGAAGAGTCTTTACCTTCAAAGCTTTTAAGTGGAGCTGCTCGTAGGGCTTGTGCCAAAGGTTGAAGATGGTGTAACTGAAGCTGGCATTTGTTGAGAAGTTCCTCCTTCAGCCCAAGAACTCTCAGATATTGGAGAATATGGCCTTGTCACTTTGTTCTTCACCATTCCCTACATTCACCATTCCCTATAATCATCAAAACTGAATTCCTTGTTTTGCTTAACAATTTCACATCTTTATCTCACCTTTGAAGCATTATGCGCATACAAGTTACTGGTTTGATCCATGGCTGAGTAAAGCTCAAAGGCCTGCTTGGTGTTGGGACTGCATTTGACAACACGGACTTGTTCCTTTGAATCATGTGCCTTTGATTTCAGGTAGAGGATAAGCCGCGAAGGTGGAGAGTTAGGTTGGTCTTTTTTCCCTTCAGTTAGTTCCATGGTTACTAGATCGTCCCATAGAACATCCCACTGTATAGAACATGCATCTTTGGCCGGGATAAACTTTCTTTGACCCATTATGTTGGAGGGTTGCTATAAACAACATTAAATGTCAAGAGGGTTTCTTTGATAAAATATAAAGGACTAACACTAGAACAAGAGAATAAAATTCTCACTTGTAAGAGTAATACTCTTCGATGTGTGATCATTAGAACTTTTCCTTTTGGTAGAATGAAATGACTTTCGTAAGCATCTGTTAATGCAAACTTCCCTCGTACTTTAAACAGATCAACTTGGCCAAGGAATGATCCAGATTCTGCTAACTGCAATATCACCTGCAATTGCAAATTAGGAGTTTGCATTAAAAAAAAAAAACCAACAACAAATACATGTTTAAATAGATTCATGACTCATAAGTACAAATTGTACCTGCCCTTGTGCTCTGTATTCGTTGTAAGGACGGAGTAGGCTATCAGCACCAACAGCTCTTGGAAGTCTCCGGCGAAGAAGTTGTTCATCTGAAGTGATGGCAGCTGCTATTTTCATTCGCATGGCATTAGCACCTTCAGTGGTTTTTGATAGAAGATCCAGAACTCCACTAACAGGTTGTGCTGCAGCACCGATAATCCCCTTCCCAAAACCTGAAACAAAGCCTTCAACACCAGAAGACTTCGCACCTTCAAGAGGCTTTGTCAATATCCCTGTTACTCCTCTGAACAGACCTTTCGCTAGAGCTCCACCTCCTTCTCTGATAATATCCCCAAAATCCTCAACACCTTTGTTCTCCTGCCAAATGTGAGACTCAGATAAGTATCGGAAGCCACAAGACAATTCAAGTGAACGTATGGAATAGAACTTGTAATGTTTATGCTGTATTTACAAGAAACAGTGGGATGAACCTGTCTCTGTCGACTTTGGATGAACTTTTTATCCATGGATAAAGCAGCTATTCCTTGACTCATATGTCCTAGCGCGCTGCTTGCATTGCCAAGAATATCAACACCTGAGAGCAACTGAAGAGGCTGGCCAAGGAGGTCTTTCTTTACGTTCCTAATAGCATTATTGATCATAGTACTTTGCCGCATTGATATGTTCTCATTAAATCTTTCACTAATGCGTACCTGTTTTAAGATATGAAAGTCGTGGTCATCCACAGACTTGTAGATTCTTGAAAAAGTTTGACTAGCACATATTATAATGACTCTGGACAACTTTACTTACTGGCATGTTTTCCGTATTCCCAAGAGCAGTCATTAGGGATGACCAAAATCCAAGCACACCTCTCGGCCTTTGACTTGGGGACATGGCCATGGATACTTTAAATTTGACTTCTGAGATGGTAAAAACTCTGCATTTTTTGAGGGGTGTAGTCATAAAGAGGTAAGTGTTGCGAATGGGAGATTCATCCAGTAAACATCATATCATATATAAGGACCAAAAAAACAGCACATACCCGATTTGAATGAACGGATCTACTGATACAGCTGTTGAATTAGAATCAGATAGTCTACTCAAGTTGGCTTGCTGGATCATCTCATGAATACGCCAGATAATAGGTTCATGAATGTTTATGAGAAAAGCAGTATTTTCACGAACCTGGTACGAAGTATCACATTATGAACAAGCTTACAAAAATAAAAATAGAAACTAGTCGGAAACAGAAATCGTATAAGCTTACATGGAAACCTATATATGGGTAGACACGGAGATCAAGACCAGCATTTGATTGCCAAGTAACAGAAAACTTCAGAATGTAATCAGTTTTATTTCCAGTTCTGTGTGGTCTGAAGAGAACTGGCATTGGAGCCAATGGCAATTGGTTATCGACTTGTATTCCTTGCATCCTTAGTTTGAATCTACAAAAAAAAAAAAAAAATTGTTAGCATTAGTTCAGCGTGCCTTGTTTAACAACCAATAATATCTGTTAAGCATGAATGCTAATTCATGATCTTAGGGAATGATTTCATTTGGAAATCTCAAGCAAATCCTTTTTACTTTACACATTACCACTGTGTCAACAGAGACGTACCCACAATTATCCAATCAGATGTTAAAGTATGGCAATTTGATACTAGCATATATGACGGCCCATGCATTTGTGTAACTGAGTTACACCCTAAGAACCTGATAAACTCACCTGCTAAGCCCAGAGCCCAAGCCAGTTGAATATGCCACATAGAGGTTTTGCACTGACATGTACAGGATTTCCTCAGGAGCATGATCAATTACAGAGATTCCAAGCTCAGCAAGCTCAACAATCACATGAAACTCAGACTCTTCCGAGACCAGAGGATGAGACTCACTTCCGGATAATTCTGACAGAGATGATGCTGGAAGTCTTCTGGTTATTCTTGAAGTAGGCTCAATTGTAGGCATCCAGTCACTAATTCTAACAATATTCCTTTTGTCTTCCTTTAATATAGTAACTCGTATGGGTCTGGTAGGTCCATCCCCACTTCGTGGTGGATTATCACCTATCTTATCAATATCATATTTTCCCGATTTAGAAGGATCATTTCCATCAGCAAGGAGTTCAAATAGGTGTCGTCTACCCAGATCTTCCCAATAAAATGAACCAGCAGCATTAGGAGGAAGAAATTGCCAAGACTCCCTGCCACCATCCACTTGGCGATAGCGAATAGGAAGAAACATGGAACGGTTCTCGATTCTACCAGCGTTGATTCACATTATAGCAAATTCCAACCAAAAAAAAGATAACAGTTAGATATATTTAATGAAATGGATCAAACTTGGATCCAGTTATAAAGATGCATCATTGTATTCAAAATCATTTCATATAGATTCTTCCACGCATTAGTTTTGTTTACCAAACCTATAACAGTTCTCAGGAAACTGAAGCATGTTTACCAGCCGTACAGTAACAACATCTAAGAAAAAAGGCATCTGGTAGATAATTGAAGCATGTATGCTTACCTGTAAGGGGCGGAGACAGAGTTCGGCCTGAATATAACTTCGTAACGTGAGTTCTTTGTCCCACTTCTAACTTGTACTCTTAGCTGCGATTGATCAGTCCCATCTTCCCTACGTACAGGGACACGCATTGTACCTTCGCTTAAGACACTGAATGGTGTGCTCCAACTATATCCCTTCACTCGTATCTAAAAATGTCCCATCCACCATAAGCACATTAACTATCATTAGCAAAAAATATGGAAATCTGAAGGTATTTGACATACTTTCAGCAACTCAATCCGGGTGGAAGACTGCCATCGAAAAAGTTTCGGAGGATCAGAGGGATTAATCCATTCTTCTGTCTGACAATCGCACTGTTGGACACAGATGCTCACGCCCACCCTGTTGATGAATAAGGTGTGTGGTTGGAGTTGAATAACCTGAAAATGAAAGATATATTCATCTAACGTTTAGCTAAGAGTAAGATAAAACAAAGTAGAGCTCGATATTCTGACCCCACAAAAGTGTTCCTAGCCAGGAATTCTAAATGTCAAGTTACAATTAAACACAGATCTTCCTCTAATTCACCATGATATAATATAACACAGTGAAATGACTTATATAGCAAACGCACATATGCTTTCCATAGAAAGAGGGAGTAAGCAGAGGCTAAGCTAATCCGTAGTCTCATCACCAACAAGAACATTATACAGTAGTAATTTTTTTTTCCCCCAAAAGTGATTTACAAAAACATTTTAGAGCAATCAGAGAAAGTAAGTTCTCATGTAAGTGATCTTACCTTTGTTCTGTCAGATGTCATATTCAATACTGCTGAGAGCTTGTAGTACGAGTTGTCTGAACAGAATGCCTTTACATCTATGCGTTCCTAAAATAGGATTTCTTATCAATTAAAGGAACGAATATTTCCAGGTCACCCAACCAACTAAATAAAATGGTGACTGAGACCGACAAGAAGGAAAAATTACGTTGTAGAGAAGTAAATTAGGAATGGTTTAAAATGAACCAGCCAAGAAAATTCAAGCCATTAGGCTTTAGAACTCACCTTCTTCTCAAGCTCAAGAAGAGAAATTCCAGGACTGTAGATCTCAGAATTCCGAGCTGCGACAGCAATACCAACACGTGGGGAGACATAAGAATCCTTCTGAGACGGAAACAACACAACACCACTCCTGCCAGCTGATTCTTGCGGAGAAAGCATGCTAGGCATAGGACTAGTATCCTCAATTACCTCGAGCACTCGGACATTTTTCTTCTGTGGTCTCCTCTCCAATGAAAATACAGCAGTTCTCTTAAAAGATTTGGAAGCCCTAGACAGACAGGGGGAGCCAGCCTCCACATTTTCCGAAGGTTCAATCTCCACCACTCTATAGCCTAGAGGAATATATGAATCGTTTGTAATCCAGTATGGGACAAAAAACCTCAACGTTTTTGGTGCAGCCCCTGTTTCTCCGACATCGCGTTCTATACTTACACGGAGTCTTCTGAAACTCGAAAAATAGAAAAAATTAATTTCATGAAAACTCATTACATTTGATGATTTTCAACATAATAAGGTTCCACTGACAGCAATATTACTACAGCAACAAACGATAACTTTTTTATGTGACCTTCATGACCAGAGCCATAAATTTAACCACATTTTCTAATAAATCAAATAGATATACTCAATTTAACCAAGAAAAATGCATTAATTCAAACATTTGATATAGCAAGCAGAGAAAAGACTAACAATTTCAGGCAAAATGAGAGCTGAGAAAAAGAGTGACAAACCTTTTGCTCTGTTGATGGACGAACCAAAAGGATGACACACTGTCACTAGAAGATAGATCTAAAACAGGAACAGGATCCTACAAAAAAAAAAATGAAATTCAGTAATGTTCTAAGTGTAGGTAGTTTCTTCTGTAGAATATCAAGCCCAACCTTTTCCAAAGCCCAACCACCATGGACAGCTAATGTAATATATACAGGTCTCTGAATATCTGCTGAATATACATGAGCACTCTTCCTTGAGGATATTACACCATGTTGTCTCTCAAGATATGTGCCTTCTTTCGTCTTTTCCCACACAGTGAATTTGACTGGACAAGGAAGTCTATTTTCTAGCTTCAACGGAGAACTAATAGAAATTTTCCAATCATAAACAGGTGTATTGAGGTCTGTATGAAGAACTGATGCATCTGCTCCAATGCTGAGCCATAATGGCTTACTCCCAGTAGAGGGCTGGCAACAGAACAGCATATCCTTCTTCTCAAGCTGGTTTAATTTCAAAGAGAAAGCAGATGCCCTGCTGCTTTGCTTGAATGTATGCTGTCGAGTAAGCAAACCTTGATCAACAAATGGTTGATCTTTTCCACAACCAGAACTTACGGCGATACAAGAACCCCATGCATAAGAGTGATGAGTGTTTTCGACCCATGGCCGGACAAGAAGGAACTGATCATTATCCTTTGATAAACATCCCCATGGTAAAACATAGGAAGATCTAGAGGCAATCAGAACACTATGATTGCTTCCTTTAGAAGAGACGTTCGGTTCAGAAGATATAGATATCTCTAAATTGACATCAGAATCATTTACAACTGTGGCTAAACATCTGAATGTTGCATGCTTTCTTCCGTTTCTCATAGATACTTCCATTGCAATGAAATCATTTTGTAGTGATTTAGGGGCAATACAGAGTGGAAGCAGCGAGCGAATGCTATGCCAGGAGTCATCAGGGTGAACTCCAATCCAGAAACCAGTGTCTCCGTCAACACAATCTTTACTTTCTATATTTCTCAGAGTGTTGGGGATTGCAATCTTTTCAAAATAAGATCTCGAGACAACCAAGCACCCATTGTCATGTATATCGTCACCATTCTTCATTTCATTAATCACATGGAGAATCGACAATGTATGTTATAAAAGCTTACGAAATACATTACCACAACCTAATATAAGTAAATAGCAACTAACCTTTCTCTGAAGTGTGTAGGAACTTATATTCTCAGCATCACTTGATTGATGAAGCATCCTTACTGAAGCTACCTTTCTAAGTGTATTTTCTCCATGTCCCACAGGAAATGATAGCGACCCAACGACCTCCCCTGTAATAATTTATAGCTTGCTATAATATCACATAGGCACAATCTTGACTCATTGCCAGGAAACATGTCCAAACATATTTTATGCACGTATCAGGCGTAGATTTAGAGGATTCAAGGAATTAAGAGAAAAAATAGAAAATGACTATTCACTCAAAGAAAAAAAATCACACACAAAGGACAGTTGATGTCATAGTTATGCATGATGAACAGGACAGAAAAAAGATCTAAAGAAGCCAGAAGAATGAACCTTTTCCAGCTTTGGCAGCAAGGTTTGTTACTTCAACCTCCAATCTTGCCAATCCCTGTAATTAGATAGAAAAAGACTACTTATTACTACTTCTAAAATCATGACAATGATTTCCTGTTCAAAAAGGAATTTTTGACACAGAAATACAAATCTAAGTTGTATTACTAACCATTTAAATCAAAGTGAACACTGGGAGAGCAACTAGTATTGATATACTTTCCAATTAATGCTAATACTAGGCTTAATGACCTATGGTATGATACCACATTTGGAGGAACAGAGAAATGAAAAAGAAAGCATAAAATTAAGTATTTCCTAATACACTACCTTCCTTGGGATTTCAAAAATGAAAAGTTCATTCCACTTGGAAGTGCACTCCATTATGTCATTGACAGCTGTAGTCAAAGGCTTTACGCACTTTGTCCTAGCACTTTGAGGAAAAAGCTTTTGTGGTTCTGCACCATGACTATCAACAACGAGGCGTAGCGTGCAAAAGAAATTATGACTGTTTCCATCATCAATGATATGCAAACCCTGCACAGAAACCGTGAAAGTACCATCTTACCAATAAAAAATATCTAATAAGCCATGATAAATGTTACTAACGGTGCTAAAGAAATTGTATAGAAACCTTAGCCTCGAGTATCTGTATGGTCATATAATTGCGTGCCTCTCTAGAACTTTCCGCAACATTTAACCTATTGGAGAACCTTGGAGGTGGAACCCAGACAGAAGTGCTTTTGTCGTGACTCAATTTCACAACTACATCTGAGTTCTCCTCCAGCTTTTTCAGATATATGTCACAGCCAAGTTTATTCTCTACCACAATGGTCTGAAAATCATCTTCGTCAAGAGCTGAAAAGGCTGAAAGGTCCCCACTCTCATGAGAGATGGCTGATTTCTGTATTACAACGGATTAGGAAGTAACATATTATGAAAGGTTATATATTTTCACCCAAAAAAGGAACAGAGATTCTTTACCTCTTTCACTTTTGCCGCTCTTTCTTCAAGTTCTAATTGCCTTCTCCAGGATACAACAGCATCACCAAGAGTTTCAAGGTTTGCACCAGTAACATTCATGTTTAAAATATTAGTAGCAGCAATTCGGAGCCGTTTTCCTGGCTTTGATGATTGATTCGAACCAGTATCATATGTTTCCAACCTTCAAAGCAAAAGTGAGAAATTAAATATCATTCCAATTACTATGATTAGATGCAGCTTTATCTTCCAGTTAGTCACACCATAAACCAAAAAAGATCTTTACTTGAATATTCCGTCAAATGGTTCCAGAAGAGGTTCCCACGCTTCCAACTGTGGATTAAATGTTGAAGCAGCGATTGAGGAAATGAGTACTGCATTCATGGCCTCAGGCCGACCATGAGTTGCTAGCTTGATATTGGTGACAGTTGTGTCAAAGAGAGGAGTCATCTGGGAGCATTCAGAAAAGAATTAAGATACAAACACTGGGTTCCAACAAATTGGCTAGTAACTTGGACCATATATAATAATAAAATAAAAATTGACCATGAATCATACCATTCCATGTAAGCCATCTAGAAGTGTCAGAGAAAAGCATCTCAGCTTAATTTCTGCATTGACATTTTCCTGTGTCTTCGGCTTTATAGACTCTCCAACAGCGAAAGCCAGCCGACTTGGAGGCCTTTTAAGATCAGATCGTGCAAGAAAAGTGCATGCCTACACAATGTATCAACACCTATCAAGATTGGGAAATAGTTTTCTAATGCGAGTAGTTATGCGAGTAGTTACACTACAAATGGATGGTAGCTGATTCGCAGAAACAGAAAGTCCTATAATTCAATGGTGACTATGGAAGCCTTAAAAAAGGGAAAAAAGACACAGCATCAAAAGTTGAATGGGTTATTGAACCTGATTGTCAACTTTCCAAATGCTCCAGCATTGAGAAGACTTTGAACTTGAAGATCTTGACACAGAAGCTTCATAAATGTTGGCCTGGTTAACAAGATCAATCCTTGGACAACAAAACGAATCCACATTTGGCTCCTCATCAAATTTAGAGAGAACGCATCCGAGAGAAACATAACCAGAAGGTGCAACAGGAAACCAGCAGAAAACTTCATCTAAACCTTTACCCACTATATGTGCAGCTTTAGTGAACTGCACAGGTTTTGCAGCAATTTCTGAGTCATCTGCTTTGAAGAGTATTCCCAGGGCCGGTGGCTCCAATCTAATTAGGGAAGAAGAACTCACCGGTTATGCCATTTGTATAAGAAAATAGTCCCTCCAATCTAGAGAAAAAATAATATTTAAAAGTGTACTTACCCTTCAGTTATGCTATCACCCAATATTGCAAAACCAGGACGTGGTATAGGCCTCCATATTGAGACAGGTCTACGAAGATCACCACCCTTGTCCCACCAGATTCTCTCAAAATTAGGAGTTGATATATGATAACTAGTTGGCTTAGAAATTGACCTGAGAATGTCCCATCCTGATGAATTTCCACTCTGCTCACTTGTTTGCTCGCTCCGTGACCCACTTGTACATGATGGGTCAGAGAATGGAGATGTATTCAACTGAAGGGGATTCCAACGAAGACAATGACTGAGGCCAGAACTATATTGTCTGGAAGGAGCTGCAATTGAAGGGTGAGCAAAGAATGATCCAAGAACATTATCAACGCGCCACATGCTGAATCCAGACTCAAATGATGAACTGGAGGGCACGGTGTATATACACTCAGAGAAACTGCTGGAAGATACAAGGTCAGACCTTAGACAGTAAACAATGTGATCAGGTGGTGGCTCACTTCCTAAATTTGCAACACACCCCATAGCAGTGTACCCTGCAGGAGCTACAGGCAACCAAAGAGAGCACTCATTGCTATCACAGGAACGTTGAGCACTAGACCCTTCTAAACCTTGAATGACAGAGAACAAGCCAATACGATTGAACCCAATCGGCTTCCTCACACGCCCATATATATTACTTACTGCCATCACTGCTTGTGTAGGAGGAGTTGCCCTGTAAGAAAATTTTTAAGGGAATTCATAATATAATGTAGTTTTAGCTGGACTGAACACTAGTTAAATATATGCAAGTACTGGCACATGTACAATAACAGAGGTGAACATGATACACCCAAGTACACCGACAAGTCCAGTATAACAAGATCTTGCTTATTTCTGTTACATCAATGGTTTGATATGCATTTTAGGAACGCAGCAATCCTATTAACGAGTCTGAACATGTAAGTCAAGATGAACCTAAGGTTTTTAATCCTCCAAGATAATCTCTGTGAAATATATTAGACAAAAAAAGAGCAATATAACCATAGAAAGCTTTGTTGTAGGGATAAAAAAAAATACAGCATAAGGTACTTAACGGCATGATATATATGTAACCAGACTAACCACTGATAATATATTACCTTGACGTCACACAGTCTCCCAATATGACATAATTTGATGGAGCCTGTGGCCTCCAAATTGTGAGGTTGTTCCTTGGTCCATTTTCTGCTCAGCATCACCAAAACGAAATAATTAATAGTGGAATTAATAGATACAGTTGCATAAGAAGATGGACCAGTGGCTATACCAGAACTTCAGACAGCTTGTTAAGGTTAAACCGTGCCACAAAACTTAACTGATTCATACCTTTCTGTGAAACCCAAATCCTGTCGAAGTTGGTGCATGAAGCTAAAGGAATAGCATTTCCAGATTGCAAAGCTCCACTTACTTGGCTTTGCAGATTCAGTAGGAGAGAAAGAGCACTTAGAGAAAGGTGCATGTATATGTCAGTGGACGTTAGGGACATGTTTGTCTTCTCTTTGACAGATGTGTATCCCCCAGAAATATCGACTGGATCAAGAATGATTAGACCAGAACCAGTTTCGACCACCAGGTTCTTTAGCAAGGCTCGAACCCAGATGTCATTTTCTTTTGAGGCGTACCTATTAAACAAGAGCCAAGTACATCAAGAATGTAATATGAAAGCAAACCATTTAAGATGGGGGTTACTTCACGTGACTACAAGAGAACAAAGCTTGATTTCAAGCTCNAACCCCCCCCCCCCCCCCCCCCCACCCCCACCCCAACCCACCCCTCTCTTAGACAGGCATAGAGATAAGTAATCAAGCAATCATATCTGTGTCAACCAAAATATTGGGTTGCTAAATTGAGTTAAGACGTAACTGTCCAGAACTTTCATATGTGAAAAATTGAAGGACTTAAATCACTGTACTAAGGTTTAGAGAATGCTGTACTTACATAAAATTAAAATCCAGTTTCACTCGCAAAAGCTTTTCTACAGCAGAGGAGTCATCCAGAGATGATTTTGTACCGTCAAAGAATGTGAACTCAGGAGAAACAACCTGCAAAAAGACAAGCTATGTAACTGACAAATACAGCACAACAAGTATTTTCAGTTTCACATTCATCAGATAGGCCTGGAATCCAGAATATGAGGGAGGTGGCTACCAATAAAAGGTTGAAGAAGAAACCTATATATAAGCATATATTATGAGTCAAAAAAGAAGAAAGGAATGCCAAATCACGTAAAAAGGATTCAAAAAGTAAGGTGATAAGTAAAGACAGAAACAGTGTATCAATTATTAGTTTCCGATATAAGAGAGAAAAAATAATGCTAAAATAGTCTGAACTGTCGTTAAACTGTGAGAAATAAACTCAAATAAACCTACCTGAGCTTCAAAGGTAAAGCTCTGGCCAGACTTCGAATCATATTGACAAGTGGCTGTAACATTTGATAGTTTTTGTGCGTTTTCAAGCACATTCTCAGGATCAAAAGACGCGTTTTCTAACATTGAGACATCGACACCATCTTCTGGAGAAAATAGACAACTACTATCATTACTCAAGTAAATGCACTTGGACAGAAGCGATCCATTCTGCCACATACAAGTAAAAACAGAAGACAAGCAGCTAAGTAAAAATTAAGAATCTTGGAAGAGGGGGAGAGAGTATATGTATAGAAATTTATTCAGACCATACCAAGTAACTTTATACGTTTAATATTAAAGTAATAAAAGAAAAACAGAACAAAGAGACTCAACCTTAATTTTCACATTAATGAACCGCAACTTCTTTCCATGCCCAACGATTATGATGGGTTCTAATCTTCCTAAGCTTAAATTCTTTTCTCCTTCACTCAATGAGACTACCTTTCCGCATCCGTCATAAGTATACTCATCAACCCCCAACGAATCTGCTACTAACTGTCTACACGGGGACAAATGGACAATATCTTCTGTCTGTTTATAGAGAGGCTCGGAGAGTACTATACCACTACTTCTAGTGATTGGATCATTTGTTGGATCCAATGTCTCTTCTCTTCCTGTTATTGCACGCAAAGCTGGAACAAAAAATTCACCAACCCCAAGAAGGAAGTCTGGAACAGCAAGGATACGAGGCTGTTGAACCCGCAAAACACATGACTGAGAGGATGCTCGCCATCTATAATCCATCAGCAACATTGTTGAACATGGTGCTTCAAAATCAAAAACAGCCCTAGAGCTTGCTCGCTTAAAGCTCCCATTATTAAGGGAAAAGGGCAAAGATCCTGAAGAAGCTTGCTTGTAAGCATCGACGGATGAGCCAAGCATCAGCCGCATTTCAGGCTTTGTATTAGGACGAATATCCAGAACAGAAACTTTAGGAACTGATACATACAAGTCTGTTTCAGATAGTGACGTCATCCTGTAGGATACCCATAATCCTTCAAGCTGTTAAATTAAAGTGAAAAACAAATGGGTATCTTAAATATTTGGTATAGTTCATAGAGAAAGAAAAGTACTATGAAATAGAAGAATCTGGCTCAGAAGCACATACCGCAACTTGAGCTAATGGGGACTCTTCATTAACACTATTATGTAACTCAAGAAGAGCATAATTAACATCAACAGCCAGTATGGTAACTGTACGTGACATTATCATCTGACTATTCAAGTTAACTTTGTCAACCAGCAGATGCATTTTAGCTTTGGGACCAGAGCTGCTACCACGGAAATCTGGAGGTAACTTTGGTTCTTCAAATAAATTCATGGAAGTGCAACTTACAATAATATCATATTCTTTGTCAGACATTACACCATGCAAGAAATCAATCTGGACAGCAAATATTGAGTAAAGAATTAGTCCTTAAAGCAACTGCTGATACCGGTAGTTAAGAGATTGAAACATTTTTATCTATAGCCTCTAAGATAAAGAAAGAACAACGACGCTATAAGATGACTCAGATTTCAAATTTGCCTAGAAGACTACGAATTGCAGTCAAATAAATTTGTGACTACTACATCCTTGGCCTCAGTTAGCAAAGCAATCCTTTAAGAAAATAATTATAGTCATCTTAGGTTTAGCAATAACAAGGAGCAAGATAAAAGAACAAACTTCCATTTTTTTAAGTCTAGGTTTTTGACATTCAAATCAAATATTTACGTACATCAAGCACATAGAGAAGAAATCTAATACCTTAACCTCAACAGAAAGTGTTGGGACTTTCTTAAAAACATCTCGAAGGCTGCGTCTTACAAAGATGTCCAATCCCTGGCCTTCACGAATCATTGGTTTACCAATTGAACCATTTATGCCCACTGACATATTTAGCCCAAGAATCTTAACAAAAAAATAAAAAGAAATAATCATCAGGCTAGTGTATTTATTCTGCACGTTAAATACAAGCACTCCATACTTATTGTAAAATATATGTACCTTTGCATGAAGAACATCTACGCGTACAGCACTGGGATCTTTCTCCGGACACCCATGCCAACTTATTTCATTTGATACCTCCAGCTGACCAAGGTCAAGTTGAATGTAACTGCAGCAAATAGAAGTGTTGACATGTTTACCAATATTTTAAGGAAAAAATGGAAGAAACCTTTGGAAATTCAGTAACAGAAATATCATGTTGCAGACCTTTTCCTTTCAAATTCTTTAGAACCACAGCATAAAAAACAGATTTGAGTTAAACTGTTTTGATGGCAACTATTAGACTGACAATAGATATACCTAGTAAGTGTCAACAGTGCAAAACTGAAGTGTTGTCCTAAACTAATTAGTATTTGAAAGCATAGCACGTATTACTACAACACAACATATCAACTTACTCTTTGCTCAGAGAATCTCTAGGGACAACAATGATTGGAGTGTCTAACGCAAGGTCAAGTTTCAGCGCAGTAGCACCATCCATTTCATATTTCTGGATTAGCCACTCAAAGCCTCCAACTTTGTCAACAAGCTTAATGACTTCTTCAGTATGAGGAGTAGCAAGTCCCATGAAGTACGCTGTAACCTGAAGCAGTTCATTGGGTGGTTTCATGATATATTGATGTCCAAAGAAGAGCATGTGTATAAGTTCTGGTTGAACTTTAAATCAACTAGGTAAGAGGCAGGTTCAGTGGTCACCTCTTGAACAAATCTGTAGAGGAATACAATCCGCACAGCCGATAATCTACCAGATAAGCTATAATCATATCCTTCATAGTCGTCATCTCCAGCACTATATGAACTGAATTTGAACTGCAGAGTAAAACAATAAAGAAGTAGAAGTACAACCACACCGAACAAGAATCAATAATATCGTAGAATTGCAACAAACCTTCAAAAGCTTATAAATACAATTCAATACCTTGATAAGAGACTCAACACCAGGATCACGTATGTCACAGAGCCAACTCCAACAGTTCCCGGAATTTAACGACTTGTCACAAAGTTTAAAATTTCCCAGAGTCCCTTCTATTGAAAGAGAGCTAGGGTGTACCTTGAGAAATATACAAATTTAGCCAAGATACTAGTTGACTAAATCATTTAACTGGACACCAACTACAAAATCAACTTTAAGAAACCTAATTGCAATAGTACGATGACAAATTTGATTCTCTTCTATATAGGGGTCACCATTTGGAGAAAACTAGAATCAAAATCAATATGTCGTATAAGATGCCCCATGCCAATATAGCTTACCTTAATGTCCAATACAAATCGTTCCTGTACAAACATCGCAAGCTGAGAACCATCCTCCTTGTTTAGAAACACAATCACACTATCAACATTCATGTTAAGGTAAAACACTACACGGTCTTTGCCATATCCAAGTAAGCCTTCAATACGTCCACTTTCATCGTTTGATCCCTTTTCATTATTAGATTTCTCAAATGCGACATCTTTTTCATTTTCAACATAAGTTGCAGTGCTCATGTCAAATCCAAAACCAATGAGAGCAACTACGGTTGGTCTGCTGCAAAAGAACTCCAATTTTGACATGCGAATGCTCATCTAGAATTGATACCAACGAGGAATTAGTAAACCTGATAAGTGCATTTGCCACACTAAGATATACTCCCATGTTCTTAGATTACATACCTGTGTATCAATTCCATTATAATCTTGGGAACAGGAGGTCCTTGTCAAGAAGATAACTGATACAAAATCAGAACATTCACCACCCTGCACCTCATAAAATACCTCATCGCGAAGACCTTTTCCCTGACATGTATCTTTTTCATGAAAAGCTCCTTCAGCATCCTCAAGTCCCACATGTTCATCAGAGTCCATCATCATACTGCATTGAATCATATCCATATCCGGAGTACCTGGTTCTGTAGGAGACAGAAACTCTGGCAAAGCATCTGTGAAGGCATCTTCATCATCTGCATGTCCTACATGCATCTCCTTGTCAAAAGAGTCAAATGTCCGGAATGAGTCTTGTATGTCTTCATTCTTCAGAACAGAGTAAGCCAAATACTGAGCACTTCCTGACTGCTGATGCTGAAGTTCATCTTTAATTTTCAAAGAGTGCAGCTTTGTCTTAACGCTTAAGCCACTCTCGGAACTTATCACATGCACCTGCAAAGCAAACACAATTCTGGCTCTATCAAAGTAGACTATTGTATAGAACTTGCAAAAATAATTCAAAATAGCTTAGCAAAACATTACAAAGCATATTAGGAAGGAGAACCCTGTTAGTGGAAGAAAAGCAACATTCAAGAAATGAACACCATGAAAGTGGCGCTCCTCAGATATGCAATATGATTTAGCAAACAATACGCTAGGAAATTCACCATTTATAACCTATATCAACAATACTGTGCCTCTGTTGGTAGTTTCCATCTCATGATCACTAGTCTAGTCATGAAACAATATCATTTTGACCAGAATGCAAATATCATGACGTTAGGTTATCCAAGTTCCGCATGCATAGCAGGCCTTGTCTTTTTCCCCTTCTCTCATTAGTAGTTATTACACAAAACACACACATGTGTCCAATAAACACTAACCTTTCCTCCGGAAGCAAGAACTTCAAGAAGCGGAACCTCTTCAACCTGATCATCACATTCATACTTGATCTGCAGATATATACGATTTGAAAAATAAGAAGTTGTTTTCACAAAATCTAGATGGTTTGTCAGGAACTAATGACAGTCCCTAATTGTTAAGGTGTGGCTTAAAGATAGCACACATATAAATATGTAGAAAACTGATCACAGCTAACCTTTCCATATAAGTACAACTTTGACTCAACCAAAGCACCATTAATAACAAGATCAGCAGCTTTCATATTCCTGGTCTGAGGTTCATGGAAGTCACCATCAGCATCACTTGTTTGACCAAGTACATCCCCCGAAAGAGGAGCCTATAAACGGAGAATAGTTTACAACATTAACCAAACACAACCATTGCAGTTAGAAAGCACAGAATAAAGAACTAAGATTTATAGACATACAGAAGCTTGATACGTGGCTTGGACAAGTCCTCTAAGCCAAGCTGCCTTCTCCTCCCCCTGAAACTCTATGATCCAGGTGCTAGACGATTCCAGGGCCTGGAGAATGCAGAAGATTTATCATCTTTAATAGAAAAATAAATGAAAGTACCACAAACAAAGCAAGGTTGAGGAAAAAGTGGCTTTTTCTCCAGTATAGCATGATCCAGAAAATCATCAGCACTTTTAACCTATCTATTCAGGTAGGTAGCGCAAAATGATGTAAGAGGATTTTAGAAACTTTCCATTCTTTATAGTTTCATTTAATATTCCTTTTAAATTTTCTTTTTTTCTATTTGGGTTTTAGTTAGATACAGATGTCCTAGGTTCAGTTGTGAGACATCTTATTATTCTTGATCTTAATTGAATAAAGAGAGATTTCTCTTTCCAGGTGGATTTCAAAGTTTTAACCTTCAAGTTACTTGATTTCGGTATAGGTATAATGGTTGCTATTCGGAGTTACTTCCACTGCATCACCAGAGAGTATATTATATACCCTGGATGACGTACAATTTTGTTGGTTCTAACATGGCTCATATTTTATACAATAGAGCAGTTAAAAGTACCTTTTTAGGATCTGTTCCCCGTAGACCAACAGCAAGACAGAATGGGGAACCACCAACATTTGCGGGTGGAACCTCAAATACTTGCCTGCCAGCCATGCTGCAACAAACAAAGGTAATAATGTACATATCTTCTAGTAGCACACACAAAAATCTTCGTAGTAGAATAGAGTACTTGGAAAAAAAGAAAGAAAAAAAGAAGTATATGAAACAAGAATAGCACAAACCATAAATAGCGTTGATAATCAAGTGACCTCTCTGATTCAAATGTATACAGATATAAACCAGATAGAACAAGGCGACAAGGTTGCCAAGTAGCAACAGAGTTGCCAATTCCCTGAACCAATACATTGCATATAATCAAAGCTAATACATATCAATCAAGCTCGAAAAGTGCATATACATTATAGCGCATACCTTCCAAACTAAAATTCTAGCACTAGTAGCAAGATCTGCAGGACTCCAAGGTTGGATTCCATCTGGGATGTGATCAACAGGAGCTTGACTGTAAGTTTTCATAGCACCATACAAGATGTTGAACAATTGCATGATCCTCATATATCTTATTGGAGAGAAATGAACACCAATATTTGGCACTTGGATGGATATTCGTGTGGATGGATAACTTGGATGAGCTACTTTGATCTTTAATAACAAAAATAAATCCGTGTCAAGTAGAAATGCCTCATTCTACCAACGGACTCATAATAAATGAAATATCATGCAAGGTATTACCTGATCAACAATAACTGCCATTCCGCACCTATCAATAAGGGAATAAATGTTGTCTGCTTTCTTTAGAATGGGAGACAGAATAGGCTGATTAGTGAATTCTTCCATGAGTAAACTGCAACTTCCATTGTCAGAGCCACAGTCAGTGAAGAAAGCAGCAATGTCCCTTCCCGAAATGCAAAACCGGGAGTATAAATTTTGCCTTTGCTCCTCAGATCGAGTATCCTGCAATATTACAAGAGATATAAGAAAACAGAGAAAAAAAAGACTGGTGAACTCGGAGGGCTAGTCTAGAAACTTACCATGGTGGTTAACGTAAAATTACCAAAATCCAAAAGGAAGTGGCTATCACACTTGGACGATCCTGAAGCCCTCAACGGAATTCTCACTTTGGGAGCATCAAGATCAATATCGAGAGCAAATCTGAGAGTCCAAAGGAAAAACGTAAAGGAAAACCAGTGAAAATTTTGTTACTTGTAAAAGAAGATAAAAATAATGAAATCTAGTTTCCAACAGATTATAAGGGAACAAAGAGCAATTTCCATGCAACAAACATCTCACTTTAGTCACTACCAAAGGGTAAAACTCTGATCTTATCGATAGAGTTAATAGGAAAGATTTATGAAAGACAAGTTAAACTGTTCTAACCTGCTTTGCTCCTCCAACACTATTTGAAGTTGCTCTTGAGCCAGACGAGTCACTTCCTCTAGTTTCATCTGTAATTAATGGTGAACATAAAATTAAATGATATAGCCCTAAGTTTGCATCAAAGAATGAAATGCATGCCTAATTGTTACCATGACAATTTATGAAAAATATAGAAACAGGGTAAGAGTAGGAAAATTGACACCGATGATTACACCAGTACCTGAAGCACAGCAGCAGTTTCCAAAGCAACAGTAGGGCTAACTGCATTGCTTCGCTTCACAAACTCCAAGACACGATCATAACTTTCGGTCCAGATCTACAATTACGCAAAATTTCCGATTGTGCTCAAAGCAATCGTAGTACATAGAAAGACAAAAGAAGGAAATAGAATAAGGGGCAAGACGGAAATACAATGCAGGAAAATGACTAAATATAATGAAAAAATTAAGGACATCAAAAGCACAGTAGTAAGTCAATTCAAACCTTCTAGAGGATAAAACAATTTTGGACATATGGCTACATAGTGCAGATATGCTCGACATCAAAACTAGGAAAGATTGAAGAAACAACTCGTGCTATCCCGAGCACCATGTTATCCAATCCACCAAATCTTTATCTTTCCTGAATGAAGTGTTTGTGTTCCCTTGGTAATAGCTGGATTTGAAGCAATAAAGCTTACATTTCTGGTTTTAAACTCTTATTTCCAGGGCATCTCTCTCAATATTATATATATATATAT
>OVBE01001790.1:0-34288 GCA_900406425.1 Iberis pinnata | reverse complement strand
CTATGACCCATTTCTAGTATTGTTACAGTATCTAAGAAGGTTTCATCCTCAAATGTCACAACCAACTTGACGGGCCTCTCATCTCGACATATAATCGCCAAATCTCCACAATCGGTGGCAACAGTTTCCTTTTGCTCTATTGACATATACATATTTAGGCCATGATTTGAAAACATCGCCTGTTTAAATCTACCCAAGCTTTCATCGTTGTCCACACGAATAGGAGGCATTCTACCTTGTGTGAACACCTCGTCCCTGCTTCGAAGCCAATATGTCAACGCAATGTCTCTTCCGGATACGCTACTGTCACAACCTTTAACTATTTTCCCGATCAAATCCGCATATCCATCCTCCTCACGTATGTTTACACATCTCGCATACATATCATTTGCTACTTTAAAATGCCACGTTCCACAATCGAGGCATTCCCATTCTCCAACAATAAGCAGAATAGTGTTGTCCATTAAGCATGACCTACAAAGAAAAACACTTATTCTCGTCAAATAGACAACATTCCCTCTTGTCCACATTGCACACGCTATTGTCCACTCAAACTAAATGTTACCCCCACATAACACACGCTATTGTCCACTCAAACTAAATGTTACCCCCACCTAACACACGCTATTGTCCACTCCAACTAAATGGCTCCTCCCAAACCGTTACCTAAATTATAAGAAATATATGGACACCTCAGTAACGTAAACAACACATATACCTAACATTCTTCAAATGTAAACCAACTCGACGTACCCCGAAACCTAAACATACTAAATATCTTGTTTACAAAGGTTACTCATGATTCTATTGTTAAACACAGCAAAATTTTCTAATTTATATCCATGAAACCCGCGGTACGATGTCCACAACTTTTCTCTTGCCGATATAACCAAAAAACAACACATATGCCATAAATGTACCTTCTATCTCACAAATCTTCGGTTGTTTGTTGGTGGAACTGCCATTAATGAACCACAAATAAGCTTTGTTAAAGAGAGGTTTCGATTTTAATCTAAAATATTTAATTTAAGCTTACCACATCTAATCATAATTATGGCAGCATTTATTACTCTTTATTATACCCCTTTCACTTTATCGCGCCAAAAATTTCAGCTGGTTGTGTCGAAGGGCAAAACAGTCTTTCATCCCATGACAAATCATCACTGTTCGACGAACTAATAGTAACAGTGAGCTAGTATGGCATTTTTGCTAAGGTTTTCATTTATTATGGTAGTTACCATAAATCTCCCTAATTTCTTTTCTTTTTTATAATATTAAAATTATGTTTTGTAAGGTTTTTAAATTTTACTGAAATATTTAGAACAATAAAACAATTATTTTATTTTATTTTTGTCAAAAAAACAGTTATGTTCTTATTCCTTAAAATCGGAACAGCTTTTCATTTGTGCCTAATCATTTGCAGTTGTCCCGAATTCAAAAATCCTATTGGAAAATAAGATACTTCCTCAAGAAACTTTTTTGACATTTTCATTATACTAGAACGAAAATAATAACATCTTCAAAGAATCCCTAGAGACTGATGCTCTAAGAACATCTCCATTAAAAAAAATTATTAATATTTCTCCCTAAAAATACTTATTTAGAATTCCTAAACTCATTTAACTAAATATTTCTCCTAAAGGTTTTTAAAAAAAAAAAAATGAAGAAACTTGCATTTGCCTTCTAAATCATTTTTCTCAACACAATCTCAATTTGCACACAACAAAATAGAAATTCAAAATCAAGATTATCAATTTAATGAAGAAACTTGCCTTTGCCTTCTAAAATTCAAACTTGTCTTTCATTTCTATAGTAGAAGTCAACACTTCTGTAAATGAGACAGATTCTTGAAATAAATGAAAGTTTTTGCTTAGGGAATGATAAGCATAGAGGGTAAAAAAACAAAGTTTCAACGTACTCTTCTCTGTTACAAGTTCATTGTTCTTCAATATCTCGAGACTGTTACCACAGTAGTGATTGCTACATATACACATAAAATTTAGGCCTTGGTCTTGCTGTGAACGCTTTCCATGCCTCTATTCCATATTAACCAGCATAAGCAGATATTGACCAAAATGAAAAACAGAGACAACCTTTTCTCTTAACAAAAACTTTATTTCTACTTTGAAAATACAATTACAAGAGTTTTTTTTTAATCTTGTATCACAAGTTATTCTCCAATACACTTGTGTTGTACTCTCACAAACAAAAACCAAGACACTCACCAAAACTCACACAATAATCAATACTCCCTTAACCCAAAACCCCAACTTCTCTTTTATTTGGCGCACCTGTTTTTTACACCTTCCACAGCCTTTTATCCTTCGATCAAAAACTCTAAGGTTTGTTTCCTTTTTTCTCTTGATCTGATTCCCTTTTCTAAGACATTCCATAATCTTCCTTTCCTCTTTTGATTTATTTGCAACCTTCCAATTCTTGAATGCATTTAGTAGCACCAAGTTGCTCTTCCCGCTCTTTCTTAAGTCTAGACTCGACTTGAGGCTGTGTCACCAATTCCTTGCATCTACAATCTCCCCTTTTTTGACTGAGTTTGATAATCAAGCATCACCTGCACAGTCATAATTCAGAGCAATACCAAAAGCAATTTTTCAGAGACAAATGTGATACCAGACCAGACAATTGTGATTCAAAAAAAAACGAGTACCAATCCTTAACCAGGAGAAAAAGTTTAGGTTCAAAGAAACAAACCAAAAAACACCCTAAATCAAACACATGTCAGCCTAACACATATGTAACAAAAACAAACTTAGACATTAAGCTTAAGCAATCAGAACTGTCACTGGTCTGCATCTACATCTTCACCATTTTGATCATGTTCAGCTTGATCTTCCCCTGCTTGGTAGCATAACTCAGTCAAAAACAACAGAAATGCAAGATGAATAAAAGGAGCAGACAACTTACCTGAGTCAAGTGCTCGTTGAAGAATTCGAATAGCCTTAATGACTGCTTGACGTAGTGAGTCAGGATTTCCTGTAGGGGTGCCTAGCCGTGGATCTATACGATACAGTGGTAGAGCTTGAAGACATTTAGAGGCATTGAGAGACACATGGTGTTGGTGTTGCAACAGTCAAAAGATCAGTGAAGGAAAGAGCATATAGTACTTGGTGTCTGGCTCATACCCTCTCTGCAATAGCTGATTATAGATCAGACGCCCAAAATCAATAGGAATCCCATGGAAGATCCGATACACCAAGCGAGCACGAGAGACAATCTTTTAAGTGGTGTTCTTGGTAGGAAACCAGTTGTGACAACAAATCTTGTACAGAGCAGCTTTGTCAGGAGCAAAGTGAGTAGTCTTCAGATCAGACCAAGAGGTGACGATGCCGTTAGTAAGGGACGCTGCTAGAGTGTCTTCAGAGACTGCATTAGCAACTGCTTCAAACGCTCGATCATCAAAATCATCCAATCAGTCGAAACAGGAACAAACCCAAAGGAGTTAGTAGATTTGGAATCTGACTCGGATGACGATGATCTCGGTGGAAGGGCAACATCATGCTTCACCAGACGAGAGAACCCAGAGATGATGCGATTCATGATGCTGTGGAAGAACAATTTCCGGTGAAAGACAGATTTTTTGTTGTTGTAAGGAAGACGAACCGATGTGACAGTTTATAGAGAATTTGTAACCTAGAAGTGCAAACGACACATTCCCGCCAACCGACTCATTGTGAAGATGAACACAAAATCCTAATGGGCCATACCACACATGACACTGTGTCAACAAAGAGAGTAATAGAGACATGACGGGTGGTTAATAAAAAAATACATTGCAGAACATATGAGCCTCCCTCGTAAACATGTGATGAGACCACAAACCAATATTAAGAAACCACTTGATATTAGAGAAAGATCAGGATGAAAGAGAAATCATGACGATCAATAAGAAAAAATTTTAAAAAATAGTATTGTGCACGACATTGTGAGTTACCAACCACTTAACTGAACATGTGCACGTAACAGAGTGACAGTGTGTGCATAGCTCAACAGCGGAAACATGAATGTGATATAACAGTGACTAGTCTTTTACACTGGCATGCCTTAATCCAGTAAGAAACCACATTTTCAACCTTCTAATGGATCTTAAGGAAGCTGGAATTTCTTTGGGGTAAACACAGGGTGTGTAATACAAGATCTGATTTGTTACAGTCTCAGCCTTCCCCTTTAGAAATTTTTTTAAATTTTCTTTGACCTCCTTGAGACCCACTCAACTGTTTGTGTGCTTACATAGGACGGTATGACAGGCAGCTCTTTTTCACTGTTCATCAAGTTAGTACACAAATACTTATCATGTTAAGCTACCAGGACACACTTTACTTGTTTGGACAACAGGTCAGAGATCATAGACTCCAATAGATTTTCGTAAGAGAACAAATCTATTGAAATCAAGTGTCTTGGTAAAAATGTCAGCAAGTTGCAGTTTTGTGCTCACATGATCAACCACAACAACCTTGTCTTCGACCAATTCCCTAATAAAATTGTGCCTTATATCTATGTATTTAGTCCTTAATTGATGTACAGGGTTCTTGGAGATATTTATCGTACTCTGATTGTCACAATGTACCAGCATTGGTCTAATCGCATATCCATAGTCATTACTCATTTGTTTCATCCACAATAATTGTGTGAAGCAACTCCCAAGAGCATTGTATTCAGCCTCTGCGGTTGACAGAGATACACTGTTATATTTCCTGCTCAGCCAAGAAACCATATTATTTCCCAAAAAGAACCCTCCACCACTTGTACTGCATCTATCATCTAGACTTCTTGTCCAGTCAGCATCACAGTAGTCTGCCAGGTTTGGATTGATATCTTTGGTGTAATACAACCCAAGATTAACTGTTCCTTTCACATACTTTACAATTCTTTTAAGAGCTTGTAGATGTGACACTTTCGATTGTGCTTGATATCTGGCACACACTCCGACACTAAGACTGATATCGGGTCAACTAGCGGTGAGATACAACATGATCTCAATCATACCACAATATAGATTTTGATCAACATCTTCTCCCTGCTTATCTTTGGATAGTTTACGTGTGGTGCTCATCGATGTTTTGGCAGTCTTGCACGATTCATTCTGAATCTGGTTACCAAGTTCTAGGCGTAAGTACTTTGAGATATAAAAATTTCATCTTCCTGTTGTTGTACCTGCAAGCCAAGAAAATATGTCAGTTCACCACACATACTCATTTCAAACTCCTGCTTCATGCGTCTAACAAAATCAGCAACAAGTGAATCACTTGTGGATCCAAACACACATCTACATAAATTTAAACAACCAAAAATTCCTGATCTGTGTTGTAGTGAAACAGTGTCTTATCCACACTCCCACGCGTGTACCTTTGTTCTAGAAGGAAGATTGTTAGCCTCTCATACCATGCTCTGGGAGCTTGTTTTAATCTATACAAGGTTTTCTTGAGTCGATACACATGAGTGGGATGGTCTACATCTTCAAAGCCTTTTGGTTGCTCCATATAAACTTCTTCTTGAATTACGCCGTTTAAGAAAGCACTCTTGACATCCATTTGGTGTAGTTTGAATCCCATAACACAAGCCATACCGAGTAAAAACCTAATTGATTCAAGATGAACTATTGGAACAAAGGTTTCATCGAAGTCTATTCCTTCCACTTGTGAATATCCCTGCGCAACCAGTCTGGCTTTGTTCCAAACAACATGGCATATTTCATCTATCTTGTTCTTGAAGATCCACTTGGTCCCCACAACATTAACATTTTCAGGCCGAGGCACTAATACCCACACTTTACTTCTTTCAAATTGCTCAAAATCCTCTTGCATTGATCCAATCCAGTATTCATCCTCCAAGGCTTCCTTATGCGACTCAGGCTCTATTGTGGATACAAAGCACGAATAACCAACCATCTCTCTGAAAGTGATCTTCTTCTTCCTAGTGACTCTGGCATTAGTGACTTTACCAATAACATCCTTTTCTGAGTGATTTCAATGAACACTTGGTTGATCCAACACCAGATCTTCTGCATCTGTAGTAACACCACAACTCCAGTTTCAATGGAATCATGTCTGGTTTTCTGCCTTGATACAGAGAGTTCTAGATTAATGATACCTTCCGTGATATTTTGAATATCATCAAACACAATATTCATAGTCTCCATCACAACTTTGGTTCATTTTTTGTAAACTTTGTATGATGTGCTTGTGACAGAATAACCCAAGAAAATTCCTTCATCACTTCTGGCATCAAACTTGCCCAGTTAATCCTTATCATTAAGTATATAGCACACACATCCGAACACATGGAAGTATTTCACACTCGGTGTTTTACCTTTGCACAGTTCATATGGTGTTGTGGTTGTACGTTTCCTGACATACACTATGTTGATGATGTAACACTCTGTGCTAACAGCTTCAGCCCATAAATATTTGGCCACTTTGTTTGCATGTAGCATAGCTTTAGCCATTTCTTGTAGTGTTCTGTTCTTGCGTTCAACAACTCCATTTTTTTAGGAGTCCTTGGTGCAGACAACTGATGAGTTATACCTTGATCAGCACATAATTTTTCAAAAGCTTCGTTCTAAAACTCACCTCCCCTGTCACTTCTGATGGTCTTTATACAACACTTCTCATTCTTTAACTGTAATGCAAGATTTTGAAGCTATCCAGGGTCTCTGATTTTTCTCTAAGGAATCTGACCCATGTGTATCTTGTGAAGTCATCAACAAGTACAAAGATATACCTCTTCCCAGAAATGATGTTAACTTATATGGGTCCCATGAGATCCATATATACGAGTCCCAATGGATTCTTTGTGGTGATATCAGTGACTTTTGGATGATATACCTTGATTTGTTTGCCTTGTGAACAAGGACCACATACAAACTCGTCATCTCCTTTTAACTTAGGCAGACCACGCACCAGTTCATTATTCGAAAATTTTAGCAATGTCTTGACATTCACATGTCCCAGCTTGCGATGCCAGAGATCAAGTTGACTGGTTGTTGTAGCGGTAAGACATCGTTCTTCTGGTTTCCACATGTAGCAGTTTCTTTCTGTCCTTATTCCTTGAAGATTCACATCACCTACTTCATCAACAGCTTGACATCGATTTTTGGTAAACATTACTGCTAAGCCTTCGTCACATAGTTGGCTAATGCTGATCAGATTAGCTGTTAGCCCTCAACCATATATACATTTTAAAGTTTCGAATTGTTTCTTCCGCATGTATCCCCTCGTCCTTTGATTTTTCCTTTAGCTCCCCCTCCAAAAGTGACCCTACCGATATTGGCAACTTCAAGATCTTTCAAAGCCTCTGTTTGTCCTGTCATGTGCCTGGAACAGCCACTATCAAAGTATTAGGCTTCAGTCTGCTGCACCTCCTGTTTGATTTTAGAACTTAAGGCCGAGTAACAATACATAAACTCCTTTCTCAGCCAAACTTTTTCTCTGTATTGTTTATCAACATGATAGTCGTGTTAATGTAGCATCTGAAATATTTTGTCATCCCACAAATTACAGTCATTCCTAGTGTGCCCATACTCTTCGGAGTAGCTACACATCTTATACATCTTGGATTTCGCTCTTGGCTTCTGTGTCTGGGTCTTTCGAGAAGCAGCTTTGGTTCCTGAGACTTCACCTCTTTGCTTTTTGGCTGTTGTTGGTCATATCTGCTCCTGGTTATGCCCCACTGTTTCCTTGACAAACGTGGTAGACGCACTGGACTTTCCATGATATCCCAGATCCATATCTTCAGTTCCTTTTGATAGCATTTTGACTTGCTTGAGTTTTTCTTTAAGTTGGTGTCGTAACATCTCAGATTTTCCCTTTTCTTCTTGTAGTTCATTTATGAGAATCTCAACTACTTCAGCTAGAGTTTGATTCTCTTGAGTTAGCTCATTGTTTTGAGTCTTGAGATACACCAAATTTTCACACAAAACCTTGTTCTCTTCCAATCGTGTTACCTCCGCATCAATATCAGATTCGGAATCTTCCTCAATAATCCCAACATATGCCACCAAATTCAGCATTTCTTCTTCACTATCATCATCAGACTCAGTATCCTCAATTTCATTGTTTTGGCTGACATAGGATTCTCTTTACGCTTTTGAAGATTAACACACTCAGACTTGAGATGTCCATATCCTTACATTCGAAACACTTAATTGTTTCCTTCTTCTTGAGATTCGGACAGTCCATTTTGAAATGTCCAAAGCCTTTGCATTCATGACATTGAACATCATTTCTGCGATAACCTCTGTTAATGTCAGGCTTCTCTTCAGACCTATTCCCACTTGATTTCTCCTGCTTTTGACTTCTGTCATACTTTTCAAAGTATTTCTTGACGATAAGTCCCACCATATCTTCCACAGACTAGCTTGTTCAGTAGCTGTGAAGGCAACACTAGTTTTCTTTTTGGGATCTTCTTGTTTGATTTCGAGTTCTCTAGCCTGCATCATACCAACCACTTGTTCAAAGGACATTTCGTCTGAGTTTTTCGCAATTTGGAGAGCTGACTTGTGTAACTGATATTGACTAGGCAAACACCTCAAGAATTTTTTAACCAATTTCTTATCCTTGTATGTTTTTCCCAAGACTCCTGATGCATTTCCAATGGATGACAGCTTGCCACTGAATTCCTCTATGCTTTCGTCGTCCCTCATCTTGATTCGTTCAAACTTATATGCTAAGAGATCAACTCTTGAGCGTCTCACATCATCAGTTCCTTCATATGTTGCATGAAGAATGTCCCAGGCTTGTTTTGCAGTTTTGCATCCTTGGACACGTTTGAACTGATCCTTGGTGAGTGAACACCAGATGGTAGACAAAGCCTTGGAGTTGTATTTTGACTTTAGTTTTTCAGCATCAATCCACTCACTCGATTCTCTGTCTACCCACGCAACTTTTTCATCCTTCTTTTGTGGTGTGGACTATCCGGTTGTGACAACGTTCCAAGCTTCCTCATCAAGTCCTTTCAGAAGTTCTCTTATTTGGACTTTCTACGATCCGAAGTTGTCTGGATCTAGCAGTAATGACCTAGTCATAGGGAGTTGATTGTTCTCCATTGCGATTGCCACAAGATCTTCACCCGATTTATAAGAAAATTACTTCTTGTTCAGATGCCCGCGCTTATACCAATTGAAAAACATAGACAATCTTTTCCCTTAATAAAAACTTCATTTCTAGCTTGAAAATACAATTACAAGAGTTTCTTTTTAATCTTGTATCATAAGTTATTCTCCAATACACTTGTGTTGTACTCTCACAAACCAAAACAAAGACACCCACCAAAACTCACACAATAATCAATACTCCCTTAACCCAAAACCCCAACTTCTCTTTTATTCGGCACGCCTGTTTTTGACACCTTCCACAACCTTTTATCCTTCGATCAAAAACCCTAAGGTTTGTTACATTTTTTCTCTTGATCCGATTCCATTTTCCAAGACATTCCATAATCTTCCTTTTCTCTTTTGATTTATTCGCAACCTTCCAATTCTTTTGATTTTTAATACTAACAAATATATTTTTTAGGAAGTGGAATTCAAGAATGGAACACGATATGGATTAGGATCCTTGTCTCAGTACATGGACGTCGAGAATGCTGGTTCTTCTTCACAGTGGTTCGGGAATAATTATGAGAAAAAATATAAAGAAACTCAAGAAAAACTCAACGAGACCCAAAACCAACTGCAAACAGCTCAACAACAAATTAACGAGCTTAACCATAAAATGGGAACCGTTCAACAATGGATTGACATGATGCAGAGAAATTGCCCGAATCAAAGTCCAAACATTAATTTAAATATGTAATATGTTTTTTAGCTTTAATAACTTTTAATCTTGAACTTTAATGTTGTATTTAATTTTCGGGTATGTATAATATAATTTTTCTTTTGTAAATTTTAATTGTTTTTAATATAAAATTATATATAAAAAACAATAAACTATATATATATCGTATGTATTATTTTATTTTTTTTGTCGGAAAGTAGTCGGACCTTTTTTTTCCCTTAGTGAAAAATTCATTAAGTTTACCGACTATTTTCCGACCAAACTAAAAATTAGTCGGAAAATAGTCGATATATTTTCCAAGAAAATGCCGACTATTTTCCGACTAAACTGAAAATAGTCGTTAATTAGTCGTTTTCTTTTTCGACTATTTACCGACTAAAGTTTCAACGAATTTCCGACTAAATGTGTCGTTCACAATATCCTACGAATTTCCGAGTAATTTGAAATTAACGACCACTCGATTCCGACTAAAGTGTTTTAGTCGGAAATTAGTAGCAAACTTGACTTTCAGTCAAATTTCCGACTAAAACACTTGGTCGAAATTTCTGCTTATTCTTGTAGTGGTTGTTCTTCCCGCTCTTTCTTAAGTTGAGACTTCACTTGAGGTTGTGTCACCAATTTCTTGCATCTACACAAAATATTCGGAGACACAACAGAGCAAAAATAGAAGCATAAAGAGAGAATTCTAGACAATCTAATCTAATTAAAGGGATGCTTTGATTGCTTTCAACAACATCGTCAAGAAAATCACATGAAAAACATTTTTGATGATGATTGATGACATAAAGCTAACAGACACAACAAATCAAAAATGGAAGCAAAAGGCACAAGATTATCGAAAAGGGATTCTTCTAGAAATCTTGATCTAATCAAGGGGGTGTTTACAAAATCATGAGCAGACGCATGAAAATTTACCATTGAAACGGTAGATCCAACGGAAAGCAATATCGTTCCAATCAAGATATTAACGTACCTTGGCGATATTAACATAGAAGAACAAAGGTTTCTTCGTGTTGGAAACTTGAATCCGATTTTTCTTATGAATAGTGTTCGTCAGCGTTACGGGAGCGAGAACAATGTTTATCTCCGGAACTGAAATCGGTGCCGGTGCCGGATTTTCGATCACTCACTTTTCTTCTTTCACAAGATTTCTTTTACATTTTTTTTTTATCAACCAATCACAAGAAAACGCATATAGAGAGTTCTATAGGATATCTGAAGTCCCTCACCAAGAATCGATTCTCCTTCTTTTTTAAAAAAATCGAGATTTGAGTTTCTATGTAAAGAAAAAGTGAACATGGGTTCGAAATCTGGTGACCATATAATATCAAAGTTCAAATCTTAGGTAAAATTGAGCCATTACCGAACATTCTAAGGAAGATGTATTAGTAGTCTCCTACTAAACATAAGCTTTTAATAATAGTTAAGTAAGAAAATGAACTTTTGGTAAAAGTTAATCGGAAGAGGACAGTGTGAGCAAATACAGCTTCATCAGAGTTCCAATTAACATAATAGAATTTTGGGGATACGAAAACCCTCCAAATTTTTAAAAGAAAGTTTTTTCCTGTTAATTTAGATGATCGAAATACAATAACATAAAAAGCCTCTTACATGCCTTGTTGAATATGGAAGCTTCCTTAGTGCTTGGCCATATAGTCAGAAGAACTCTGTCGTGGCTTGCTCAACATCTTAACATTTGTGATGCTTTCTCTTTTTAACCCCTGAGATTGAGTAGCCATTGGAGTCATAGCCACATACATGGAGTTTGGTGATGATCCTGCACCTGCACCTGCCACTTTGGCTGCTGCTCCTGAAGCTGATCCTGCTACCATTTTCTGTGCACCTTCTCTCACTTCAATGTAGTCCTCCTCTATCACAAATAACTGCACCACCCATTTACCACTTTATTAACACTTTGACCAAGAAAACACAGTAAAAGTGGGAATGAGACAGACCTCCAGATGGCTAGCAACAAAATCGTCCAGCTTCCCATACTTCTTTCTGTAATCATGCCAGTGCAGTGGTGCTAGCATTTTGCCCAACCGATTTGGAAGCTGTTTTTCAGATAAAAGAACCCTACATTACACAAATGCCAATACTTTCTCTCTCTATGTGTTTACAACTCACCGTTGAGCTGATTCTTATTCTTCCACCAGCTGGAATTGTACGTACGATGCACGCCAAAAGTGACCTTTCATCAAGCAGATCACTCTCTGAGTCCCTCTCAGCTGATATTACAGTTTCAGGAGCAATGGATTTAGGGCCATTTTGTTCACCAGGTGAAACCTGACCATTAGGCATCTGAGAAGCAAAAAAAAAAAAAAGCAAAATACATTCACAACATTTGCCAAACCACGAAAAAAACGTTGCTAGATAATATATGTGCACTGCTAACCTCGGATTTCTGATTTAAGGCATGGAAATCTAGCTTTAGCGCATGACGGAACTGTGACGAAATGTCTTGAGAGTTATTATCTGAGTGATTGGATCCAATATAGTCTCCATTGCCAGAGTCCACTGCCTGTTAAAAGAGTACTTTTAAGACGGTATTGTATTGATTACAACATGTAGTAACAAGAACATTCTCCTACTCGTTCATTTACAGAATACGGTGGTGTAGTAGATCTGTAGTGTGGTCCTTGGCTAGTCTGAACATCTAGATACCCTTGATGTCCATTGGCAGGCTTTTGGTGTCCGCTCTTCGCATCAGAACTTACCAAGCCATGAACACCTTGAGATGGATGCACATGATTCTGCATATGCATTTGTGAACTATCTTGTACAGCCTACAAAACTATGGTCATTAACTGTAATAAAAGAAAACATAATAAGGATCCTTAAGCTCATACCTTTTGCTGCAGCAACATTGATTCTGCAACATAAGATGAAGGTTCCTGAGGTTGAACCATCTGAGGAATCTCTTGCTGATGCATAACAAAAGAATGCAGAGGACTCATCTGACCCGCTTGAAGGTACCCATGCATCCCAGGATGAGAAGATGACACACCATCAGCACGGTTATTCTACAATTGATGAAAAGAGAAAAAGGCATTTAAAAAACAATCATCTTGTAGAGCCAAACGGCTGAAAAATCAACACATACACCTACCTGAGTAAAAGATGATATGTTATCTGAACTTTTAGCATTTGCACTTTCTGCGCTGTTTCCACGAGCCTCAAATTGGTTCCCACTCTGCTGGATAATCTGGGAGGCACTGTGGGAATTTGTTTTGGAGCCACCTCCTTCCCTTACATTGGCAAGCTCAAGTTGAAGTTGTTGTACTGTATGTGAATGCACCATCAACTAATCCCAATGACAAGGAGCAACATAAGATAATATTATAACATGTCTAGCAGAAAAAAATAATGAAAACTTAGATATTTAGGGCACCAACCTGTCTCTGCCAAGCAAGCCAGAGCTGGTTATACTGCTCAGTACGTTCTCGCAATTGATTCTGCAACATTTGTACAGCATCAAAATCTTGGGCGGCACGTGTAATCCAACGTTGTCTTTCACTTATTTGCTCATCCTTGTACAAAATAGTTTCTTGGGCGATCCTATTCTACACGACATTAAGGAAAAGGAATCCATTTTAGTGTATTAGAATTTTAAAACTGACAATGGAATATAACTGTAAGATACTTAAACAAATTTGATGGTATCACAAAAACACAGGAAAACTAACTTGTTCCTGCAATTCAGTGAGCTGCCTCTCTTTCTCTTGAATATGTTCCTGAAGTTCAGATAATTTATGTATATTTTGGGACCTCTCAGCTTCAGAGTGATCACGCTCTCTCCTGCATATTAAAACAGAAAAATATATATATTCTATAAACATCTTAATGAAGAGAAAAGAGTGTCAGAAATTAAAAGACCTGAGAGTGGCAAGTTCTTTGTTCTGTTCTCTTAGGAGACCCTCTTTCTCCCAAGCCTGGTAAGAACACAAGGAAACCTTCAAATCAAATCATTCACACTATTTTATATCTGAAACCGAGAAATCAATAAAAACCAACAGACCGCTTCATTATCCAGTTTAATAGCATGCAGCTCTCTGTCTTTCTCTTCTATCTTTCTCTCCATTTCCCGAATAGATCTCTCATTCTCATGAATTTGCTCCTGAAAGTCAACAACATTTCTTTATCTTCCATTCAACATTAATGTTATACATAAATCAGGAGAAGGAGAAGTGTAATATCCAACCTGCATTCTAGCAGCAGCATTAGCATATTGAGATTCAAAGTTTCTCTGGATTTCCAACACAATCATCTGGGCTCGAAGCTCAATCTCTTTCTGTTCTAGTTCTTCTTTTTGTTTAGAAATGGAATGAATTCGCTGCTGCAACAGCTCAGCATCTGAACAAAAACCATCCATTGTAATAGAGACGAAACTCTGATCAATCGGCTCCCTTCCATTCTACACAACGAGAAATTCACAAAAATGTTATTATTTCCAATTCTCCTTAAAGTAAGTGGCATTGGAGGATACAAGTAATTAACCTCATATATGGTTCTCTCGTCTGTCTGGTTTAGCTTTAACTGTTCCAAATCCTGCAACAAATTTGACAAAATGTGAAAACAACACAAAACCAAGTTCTCAACTTTACAAGCGAACATCCAAAAGGGAGAGTAGCAGAACAACACTGAGAAACGCTATTCGAAGTAAAGATATAAGATAAAACAGTATCAGACAAGCAAAATTCCAGATTCAAACAAAATCTAGAAGTGTAACAAATTACCACATAGTCTGTGGCGTTTCCAACGTTATGTGAATCCGAAACGGCGCGCCACTCTTTCCTGGATGGAGTCGGCGAAGTATTCTGAAGGGAACCACCACGAGTCGCAGCTACGCTCGAAGCGGTCTCCATTAGAAAGAAACCGACTTAAGATCCACTGGGGAAAAACTAGGGTTTATTGAAAAAATGAGAAAAGTAAACCCTAGAGTGTAAAGCCTATAAATTCTAGCTAAAACGCAGAGATTGATAAAACCAACGATTGAGGAAAAGAAAGAGCGAAGAAAGGTCGATGGAAATGAAAATGGAGGTAACTGTTTGACAGAGGAGCGAGCGAGCGAGACGACGACCCGAAAGTTGTGAAATTGAAGAATCAATGATTAGGCAATTTTCTACTCCTCAGAGTGAAGATGGAGTCTCTGGCCTTTTTGGGCCTATTGGGCCAACTTATCTTCAGCCCATTGATCCCATTTGGTTTAGTTCCCGTTTAACTATTACATTTTAGCAAAATTTATTGGGTTTTATTTCCTTTGAGATTTCTCATGTTACAAACCCCTTTTTAAAAAATATAGTTTTTTTGTTACTGTAAAAAATACGGACTTAAATTTTAAAATATTAATTTTCTTTTGAAAACTACATTCTTTAGTTAAAATTATTAAGTTAGCTCATAACTTTTTTAATACAACAATATATTAATTAGTAAAGAGCCTAAGTTCTTATCGATATATTATAAAACTGAATATAAATTTAAATATAAGATGACTACACAAATATGAAATATTTTTGTTGTCTTTAGAATTTAGATAGGTCACCAATTGTGGGAGGAACATGTGTATAAAGCTCTGTATCCATTCAAATTCAAATATTTCTCTTTTTCTAATTTTTTTTTTTTTTGTCAAACGTTCTCTAACATTTCATCTTTTTGCGACGTTTGTTGAAAAGTTTCAAGCCTAGAGAATTTTTCTATTGTTCATAGCAGATTTCAACCCAAGATGAATTTTTTTTTGCTCCAAGTTGTCTCCATCTCCTCTACTTGGTTTTCTTCTTTGTCACCACTTGATCTAGGATATGGATCCAGCTTCGTAGAGGACGATATTTTTTTGATACAACATACATACTTGGTGAATTGTTTGATGATAACTTCTCATATTTTAAGGTTCATATCGTATTTGGCATGGACATTGATGTATTCGAGCGTATTCATGTAGAAGATAAGAGTTGTGTTGTAGTCTCTATAGTATTCAATAGATTACTCTTTGTAATAAGTGTATATATTTATGAAGTTAAAAAGATTGATGGTTTCCTTTTTAATTTACTATGTCTATATTTTCTTATGTAAAAAGAGTTAGTTTTCAAAGAAAAATAAAAATATGATAGTTTTCAAAATCTCCCTATCTATACCATTAAATGAGAAGTGAAAAGCTTATGTGTCGACTTGTAGTTAACTCTCACGGTTAATGACTCTTTTGTCATTAATGAATTGTGGTTGATTATCTTGTTTGTCCTTTATGAAATTTGCCTTTTTCATTTTTAAAATATAATTTCCTAATTATTTTAGTTTGAAAATAGTTTTAAAATAGATTTAATGTGTTATATTTTATTCCAAAATTTTTGGAATGTATATATGTTTGTTAAAAAAATATTACATTATAATAAATACTCGATTATATCTCAATAATTAATGTTTCTAAAACCTTATAGTAACTATTATGTTTATAAATACTTTCAAATCTTTCATAATTTTCTACTTTTTAGGTTCTTATTTTCTTAGGTTTTATGTTACTTAACTTTTTTTTGGTGCTTCTTATTTTTTGTATTCATTGTTTCTGTTGTTTTGCAGGCACAAATCATATTCTAAATTCTTCTTCCATTATGCATTTGTCCTCACTCCAATAGTCCAATGTGTTATTCGGTTGAAGGTATTACATATTAATTCTACATGTTCTAGTTCATCATGTTCATGTTTTCGTTTTAATTTTGGTCACATATACTATTTTGTTTTTTCTTTCATTATGAGGATGCATATTCTGGAATCAACGAACTAATGGAAACAGAAGAGTGTTGGAATTAAAAGCTTGCTATATTCAACACACTGATGGAGTCAACCAGCTGACGGTATTAAAAAGATGATGTTATCAATGAGTATATTATGTATCAAAGTGCGGTTGGGGATGTGGCACAAAAGATCGTGTTCATAAACATGGAACTGAATGGGAACATAAAGTTGAATGAGCATAAAAGCTTGATGAGATTCAATGCACTGAATGAATAAGCTACGATGAACAATCAATTGCGGTCTTATCTATGATGATTATATATGGAAGAGAATCTTATAGAAAAAATTATACCAAAAAGATATTCGCTTGAGAAAATCATGGAAGAAAAAATATCTTAGAGAGATTCTTAGAGATGTCCTAAAACAGAATATTTGATATATTCTTGGAGATTTGAAAGTGTTGATGTGGCAGAAAGTGCTGGTGATGTGGCATATAATGTTGATGACATGGAACAAAATGTTGAATGACGTGGCACAACAAGCTGCTTATGTGGTACAATGATTGGTTGACAAATAACAACAAGAATTTGATGATGTGGCTATGCCTTAAGATCCTACAGATTTGTTGAGAATTATAATCTTTGGAAGAAAGATTTTATTGTTGAAAAGGATAATCTTTGGAAGAAAGAATATATTTTTGGTGAGATTTTTGGAGATTCTAAGAACTAGGTTTTCCATTAGTATATATAGGTGAAAAGTTTGAAGTGTGCAGACCTCAACACTTCTGAATCTATGGTGTTTGATGTGTATCTTTGAAGCAGCCGAAAACATGAAGTTGAAGAAGGGTGTGTTCGTTCTACAGATCGTTGTGTAAACTAAAACAGTGGTTGGGTTCAAGCTGAGAGCAGACTCAAAGTTGAGTAAAAGCCAACCATAGGCTGAGAGATTCATTCGGGAACAAAGTAACATGCTATTGACGTCCATTCAAAAGACTGAGGTATTGGGACTAAGGCAACAGAGAGTTAGGTTTGTGTAAGTTGATTACTTAATAGATCTCTAGTTGTTTTCATATCACTAAATAAGAATGGTAGCATGGTAGGATGTTGTACCATATGCAATTGTATTTGTATTCTTATTCTAATGGATTTTCTTCTGAACAAGGTCTCTAGGATCTAGGGAAACCGAACCTCATTAACAAATGTCTGTGTTTCTCTTTATTTCAGCATATGGGATCATTTATGCTCTTATTAATTATACAAAGAATTAATGCTAAATGCAAACAAACGCTTGATAAACAACAACAGAAAGTTGCTAATAATGATAAGTATGTTCTCCACACTTACAATTGGTATCAGAGCAAGTCACCAGCAAAAGGATTTGTGTCCTTTAATAGGTGAAATCAATTGGAAAGCATGGATAATCTACATTTTGGTTGTTGGGATGATACAATCAAATGAATTGTAGATAAAGAGAGGAAATCGGGTGATTTTGGAAAGAATGTTATCAACTAATGCTAAGCAAACTCTTCAGACACATAGTAGTGATACACCCTCGCATGATTCTAAAAATCAGTGTGTTGAATATCAAGTTTTTGGATAGTTTAAATCTGATTGCATATAAGTGCTATGAGTGCAAGGGGTGTTGGCATACTAAGACATATTGTCTTAAATGTGAGAAAAAGGGGTAAACATACATTAGCATGAAAATCAAGCATTTCCACAAGTAAAGATGAGATTGTTAGCTCGAATTGAGGTGCCAAACGAGTCAAAAAAAATGGAAGGTTGAAGAATCAACTGTATGAATAGTTAAAAAATATCAAGATGCTGGCAAAAAGGATAAAGACTTGAATTTACTTATGTCAGATAGGAGAATAGACAATGATCTGTTAGGATGAGATACCATTGTGATTAAAGTGGTAAACAAGAAGGTGTTGTATGTTGGAATTACGTTTTGGTCAAAAATGGTTGTTCAAATATATGAAGCAATGTTTGTACTAGATTGAGACTGTCTGTTATTTGGATCAGCTACATGTTTTGCAAGCGCTCATTAATCTATTTGCACTTCACCAAGAGATTCTTTTGTGCGTACGTCAAGCTTAGATCATGTTCTATTGGCGATAGCAATTTCATTTTGATGTGTGAACAAATAATTATGAGCATATTTGCATTTTATAGACTTCATATGATTAATCTATCGAGAGTTGAGTGCATGAGTAAAGATTTTAATATTAATTAGAAGCTTAGATCATGCTGATCCAACCAACAAGTTGAGGAAAATGCTACTGAAAAGGATTCAGTCGGATGGTTGCTGATGTTTATCAGATGGATGTAAACTTGGAATATAAACGAAGAATATCAAATTACTGATTCTGATCATGTAGTTGATTTGTCTTCAAATGATCAGATCAAAAATATGATAAAAGAGCTAAGCTAGATAAAGAGAAATATTACCATATTTGACTTTGTTCAAGAATGAAAGGTTAAAAATTTTGTCCAATATATCTGTTGAAGAAATGGAACCCCATATTGTTGCCACAACAGGTTATGAGAAGTTTGTGGAATCTATGAAGGAGTCTATACCCAAAAGATTGCTCTATGAGAATTGAATCAAATATGACAAATTTGGAGCTCTTATAAATATATGTCACGCTTATCAAAAGAAAACGTGACAGATATGAGACTTTTGTTAAAGATTGGAAGAATTGAAAGTTGTAGGAAAGTTTGACAAACTTGATTGGTAACTCAAAACTCTTTTATTGAGCTGAATATGTTAACTTCTTAAAAACATCATGCTCTTTTAATGTTGTTCATGAGCTTTTTTATTTATTAAGTTTATAAAATCATTCTTTAATTATTAAAAGAGTGATTTTAGTTGCTTATTGTACTTCTAAGTTCACATAGTTTCCTTTTAACATATATGGTAAACTCGATAGTTTTTTTGTGTGGAAAATGTAGAGGGTTCAAGAAAAAAAATTTATATAGATTACATGGTAGATTTGTAAGTTTTTCAAAAAAATATGGTAGACTCGATAGCTTTTAAAAAAATATGGAAGATTTGAGAACTTTGTTTTAATATGAAAAAGTTGAGGGTTTTTAAAAAGCTTAACAAGTTTGAAAATTTTTAACTAAATGTTGTAGATTTAGTTTTTTTTTTGAAAAATATGATAGGTTTGGAGTTTTGGGAAATATATACCAGACTTATCAAAAGAAAATACTATAGATGTGCGACTTTTTAAAAAACATTGGGAGAGTTAAAAGTTTTAAGAAATCTTGATAAACTTGAGAATTATGACATAATTGAAAGATTAAAAGAAACTTAACCTATTATATTTGAGACTATGAAATCATGGCGAGAGATATAAGGGGAGGGAGGGGGAGAAAGAAAGAAAGAGAGTTAAGAAATATAAGAAAGTTTGACAAACTTGAGAATATATAAGAAATATAGTAAATTTGAAAGTTTAGAAGAAACTTGACATATTTGAGATTATTAAATCATAGCTTGGTTGAGAGAGAAATATATAGAGAATTAGATAGTGAGCGGGGGAGGGGGGATTTGAGAGTTTTTAAATAAATGTGGTAGATGTAAAAAAAATTGAAAAAATTACTAGGAGGAAGGGGGGAAAGAGATAGTTGAGAGTTCTAAGAAATATTGACAAATTTGAAAATATATAAAAAACATAGTAGTTTTGAAAGTTTAGAAAAAAACTTGATATATTTGAAATTGTAAAATCATAGTATAGTTGAGAGAAAGAGAGCTTAAAAGTTTTAAAATACATGTGGTAGATTTAAAAGTTTTTGAAATATGAAAAATTTTGAATTTTTAAAAAAATATATGGCAAACTTATAAAAATAAAATGACATAGATAAGTTTTTAGTAAAGAAACATGGTATGCTTAAACGTTTGGAAGAAACTTGACATACTTGAAATTCTAAAATCATGTTGGTGTTGAATGACAGAAAGAGAGGGAGAGAAAGGATGGAGCGAGTGAGAGAGAAAGAGAATCAAAGTTTTAAAATAAATGTGATAGTTAAAATTTTCTTAAAAAATATGATAGACTTGTAGTTTAAAAAGTTACTAGGTGATGACCCATGCGTATGCACGGATTAATACATCATTTTTTAAAAACATTTTGAATAGTTTGTATTTTTTGTATAGTTTTGTATAATAAAGATTTATATTTATTTGTACTAAATATTATTTCACATGTGTGTTGTAGTTATAAGATTCATAAATTGTGTTTGATTTGTATAAATTTAGATTAAAAAGTCATAGGTTTATTACATAAGTTTATTTTACAATTTTATTATTCAAAAAATGTTGTCTTTATCTTAATTAGTTTTTTATTTTGTAAATGAATTTGCTATTTAATATTATACAATTCACTACAAGAAATAAAAGATATCACAAATTGAAGATTTTAATTTTTTTTATTGAAATAGAGAATAGAGAGAGAGGTAGAGCGGGATAGAGATGATGGAGGGAGAGAAGGACGTAGTGTGAGTGAGAGATCGAGAGTTTTCAAATATGAAGATTTGGAGTTTTAGAAAATATATGGTAGACTTATCAAAAGAAAGTATTGCAAATATGAGACTTTTAAAGATTGAGAAAGTCAAAAAATTTAGGAAAACTTGGCAAAATTAAAAACATATAAGAAACATGAAAAACTTGAAAGTTTAGAAAAACTTGATATATTTATGATTGTGAAATAATGACAAAGTTGAGCGAGAGATAGAGAGGGAAAGAGAGAAAAATGAGGAGGTGGAAGTTGTGATATGACAATGCATAGTCTATGTGAAAAAGTGAATCGTAAAAATGTTTGAATGAGTGATGGTAGATGCACCAAGTATTTCTTAAAATAATTAAGTATCGCTACGACGATTGATGATGAAGAATTTGCGATATATAAATGTCGTAATGTTGGTATATATTGGTGTCACTAATAAAATATTCATTTTGATAATAGATATATAGTTCCATATAATAAGAAGTTTTTATAATTTTTTGAAATCATATCAATGTCGAGTAGTGCAATCAAACACGTTCAGTTAAATATATTTTCAGTTATAGTATTAAAAATCCAAATTACGTTAGGATGTCGGTTGGTAAAGATAATAATAGGTATGTTGACGATATTGACGTCATCTTTACCTACAAATAATATGAATAAAAGTATAATCTCAATTAGCTTATATTTATTGTATTACATATTTTATAAATATTTTAAAATATCATTATTTTGTAACTTTATTATTAAAATTAATATAACATTTTATACAATATATAGCATAATATATAGTTTTCAAATTTTGTTACATTTATAAAGTTGTTCATACTCACGCAAGGCGCAAATAAATCACATAATTAAATATAGTTTCGGCTCTAAATTAGTTATAGTATTTTTTTTCCCTATACATGCATAAAAATATAGAAAGAATTGTAGTCAAGTGTACTTTATCTAAGCGTATTTACACTCTAGAAATTTAGTGATATTGCTGCACTTATATTTTAAGAAAAAGACAATAATAGGCTTCACCCATGCGATTGCTTTAGGTTTCTTTTTCCAACTTTGCTTTATGTCATTTTCTTAAGCTTTAGTCTTTGAAACTAATTATTTGATAGTATATATTTTCAAAAATATTGAAAATTATACCAAAATTCATAATTTTTTGTACTCTATAAATAAAGACTCGGTTTGTTTAATTTTAACACAAAAGCATATTTCTATACATCATCATGAGTTCGTGCACAAACGCATCATGAACATAACGATGATCATTAGCATCGTGTACATACACATAGTAGACATGACATAGTGTAGCCGATGTTTTACGCAAACTGCATCATCATTATGGATATGATGTTGATAATTAGCATCATGTATACACGCATCATAGACATGACGTTGATAAACATTGTGTATATGACAATGTACGTAAACTACATTATCATTGTGGACATAACACTAGTAATTAACATCTTGTACACACACATTGTGGACATGACATTGATGATTAACATCATGTACACACGCATTGTGGACATAACATAGTGTAGACAACATTGGACGCAAACTGCATTATCATTGTGGACATGACGTTGATAATTAGCATAGTATACACACGCATCATGGACATGACTCACGCGTGTGTACACGTGATCTGAAGGTTAAATTGGAAAAATTCATTCTCTTTCTTACTTAAAATCCACCAATAGCACTAATTGCACTTTTCTACAATTAGCTTCTTACAAAGTGCACTAAAGTGCAAGTCACCTAAGAATGTAACATCACCATCTTTGGCCCATCCAAAAATGCATTCATACTGCCGAATTCTTTTCAACGTCCTTGTAATCAATAGGGTCTACATGTCCAAACATCCTCTTGAAAAGTCTATAGCTCTTCAATTCTCATACTCTTTAGGGTATGTTCAGCAGTGTACCCCAGAAACCAAAGCATGTTCCCAAAGTATTGAATTGGAAACTCATTCACAAGAAACTAGCACTCATCCTCCTTCTCCCTAAATGTAATCCTCAAAAGAAACGTGTGCATGTCCATCTTTTTGAAGATCTTGTGTCTATCCATGTGTAAGATGTATCAAAACATGTTAATGCCCTGTAAACCACATAAGCTCGTCTTGTGTAATAAACTTGTTTTCAATCATGTTAACGATCCTATCAACATCATACCTAGTCGATAGCTTGCAATTTTTACTATACACTTTCTGATCAAAGATAATAATTAAACCAAAGTGTATATTTAAATATTTAATAGTGTATAGCCAGTAAGACTAGTTAAACTAGTCTAACTAGTTGTTATAGTTAAACCAATTTAACTAGTTAAATCAGTTTGACCAGTTAAACTAGTTTTACCAAATAAAATTCTTTAACCACTCAAACCATTCTAATATACCCAACTAGCTAAACAAGTTTAACCAGTTTAACTAGTAAAACTAGCTAAGTAATTCAACAATTTCTACTAGTATAATTAGTATAACTTGTTTACCCGATTAAATCAGTTTGAACAATTAAACTATATTTAATTCGTTTGAACAATTAAGCTAGATTAACAAATTAATTTGAAGAAGAAAACTTATCATTTTTTATTTCATACAACTTCATAGAGAACTTGATGTGATCCTGCCTGAGCCAAATAAGACTCGGCCTGAGCCAAATTCAGACCAGGGTGAAAAAGAGTCAAACGAAGACAAGAAATCAAGCAATTTGGAGGAGGAACTGGAGTGGCCTGGAAAAAAATGAAGATTTGGTCGAGGATGGCCAAGTCGGGATTGAGATGACTAGGCCAACTATCGAGCTAACTAGGCTAGAATTCAACTTGGTTTGATCTGCTAACTAGCCAACTCGGCCAAAACTTGGCCAAGACTTCCAACTTGGTTTTAACCAGGCCACGACCACTTCGGATGAGGCTAGAGAGGATTCCAAAGAAGTTTTGCCGAGGCCCAACAAAGCTTGATAATAAAGAAGAATTTTGGTGAATTCTTATCTAACAAGTAATCCTATATCACTTAACAATCGTTGCAACCGTATGTGTCAAATCTAGTTCGGGATTCAATTAACTCACTAGTTCTATTAGAATTAAATCCAGTCTAAGCAATTCAAAGTTGGGTCGAGTTCATCATTCAAAACGTTCGTATATTAAAAACCAATTAAAAATTAAGCAAAAGAAAACTAAGGATTGAACTTAAAATGTAATGATAAAAAGCTAAACAAACGGGTAAAGGTAATCAACTCGGGTGATAAAATGACATCCTATGATGTTCAATGCTAACATTAACTGCTAATTCTTGGTCTAAGATTCCTATAAATAGACTAATCCACTCTCGTGGCACTAATCCTTTTTCTAATCATACGATTAAAATAATCTCTTGGCTAATCAACAAAATCAATAAGCATTGAGATCAAATCTATGACAAACCACTAAACTAACTAACACAATCTCTTGGCTAGGCCTCATTTAGCATTCAATTTCTGGTTCATGAATTTTATCGAGCACCTTTCCAGCGCAATTCATCCTAAGGTCTAAACTTGATTGATCAATTCAAATCTAGCATTAAGAACATCAATTGAATGAGGATTTAAGATTTCTAAGTCCTAAACATCAAATTCCATCATCTAATCTCCCTAATCTATCTAACCCATTTGTTTATTTAGAACTACTCATTAGCCATTAGAAAAACACAAGTTCTAGGAGTATAATTGTGTTTAACCATGATTAGATTCAATAAAAGACAAGAAAATGATCAAAGAATCAAACAAAAACAAAAATCAAAACTAGATTAAAGGTGAGATAGAAAATATTTTACAAAGTCTCCTTAAGTTCTCAAAAGAAAAGAAAAGATAAGATAGAAATTAGGGCTCCCACATGTCTTTTTATCCCCCAAAATGAATCAAATTTGAAGACAAAAGTTGTTGACCCGCGTTTACCCGTACCGGTTTGCCTAAACCGCTATAGCAAACCGATATGCTTCATTTTAGCTTCATATTGGTTTGACAAAACCGGTATGTCAAACCAGTACAGGCTCCATGAAAGATATTCATACCGGTTTGGTTAAATCGCTCCACCAAACCGGTCCGAACCTTTTTTGCCCCCAAAACTTATTTTTTTAAGCTCCATTGATCCATCATTTGAGTCACTCCGCTGGCATCACCTAAAATATGAAATGTATATGTAAATGCACCCTAAACTAACTAAATGCAAGAATATCTACCTAAAATGCAACAAAATCACAAAGTGAAAACCATTAAAAAGCCAATATATCAACTCCCCCAAACTTGTCATTTTCTTGTCCTCAAGCAAAGAAAATGTAAATAGGAGAGAGAGGTTTGAAGGTGGAAGCCTCAAAACCAAAAGCTTAAGCTAAATTCTAGTGAACTAACATTTCAAACACAATACATCATCGATCCCAAACTAGTATCACTACTCATAAAATCATCCATATGCCTTCACTATCCATTCTATTACTAAAGGTAAGTAATCCACTTGTCTAGTCTAAGATATCTTCCTACATTAAATTAGATAGGTGAAGCATGCTCAAATAGTTTTCTTATTGGTTTCAATTGGCTAGGTTGAAAAGGGGATTCCAATGCATCAAAAGAAGGGTTGCACACAATTATTGGGGTATCACTCAAAGGGGAGTGATTGGAATAGCAAAATCAAAATGAGACAAAGGGCAATGAGGAATACAACATTCAACCTCCATTTCTATTCACCCCCTAGACCTTTCCTTATTCTATCAATTCTTCAAGTGTACTAACCATTCTTTTCTATTTCAAACTTCTCAATCAAACTTTTGTTTCTTATCTTTACGTCTTTTAGGCTTTCACTCTTTTCCACTAAACTCATCTTTTTCCCATATAGCTCTTTTTTCTTCTTGTATCTTTTAAACACATTGGCTATTCTTTCATTCCCCCCCCCCCCTTTTTTACTAGCCATTTTCTTTCATGTAACCTTGAGCTCTTCTCTTAGGAAAATTTTAGATTTCACTTTCTAATCTAGTGGAGAATTATCATTCTTTCATAAACTTCTACACTCTCTTTTTCTTTAGTTTTCCCCAAACCATTTTTGAAACATTGATCACGACATTACTTCTACCCTTACCTTATTCAAATGAGCGTTAGAACCAATCTCATGACTAAAGTACTAAACCGTTAAGAAGATCCCGAATACTCGAACATTTCCTATCCCAATGAAAGTTGTCAATTGTCGCCCCTTATACTCTTTGAGTTTTTTCCAAAACAATCACTAAAGAAATAAGGCCTCACGAGTGTTTAGGTTAATTGGGATCATAGGTAGAGAGGAAAATCATCATAAAAATGAGAATGACCGGTTTAGCCACAAGTGTTTGGGCTTTTGGATGACTAAACCGTTTCAAAAGTGATTAAGCCTTGACAACACTAAGACATTAATTGAGCACATTAATTCTTCATTGAGCTAGCAAGTTTCAAGACTATAGCGACATATTTCCGATTTTCAAGATTCAACACAAGACCTTCAAGACTTTTCGCGGCTACTAGAATGGTCAATTCAATCCATCATACTTGAGATGCTAATTCAAAAGACTAGAACTTAATCTTTTCAAGGCGATATCATCATTGGTTTCCTAATGCAAATGCAACGTAAAGCAAACTTCTATATGAAACTAAATGCAAATTTTTTTAGATTTTTGAAATTTTTTGATTTTTTGGGTTTTATGGTAAAAACTATCTATTCACAATTCAAAATGATGCATGAAACAAAATAGAATACGAGGTGAGATATGGTCTCTCCCCCATACTTAATTCACACGGTCTCTTGTGTGAAAAGAAATCTAGAGGAAGAACCAAGAAACAAAAGAGAAAAAATGTAATGAATGCGTATGTACAAGGTGATGAAATGGTACCTTAGAAGTAGTTGAAGCTTGGATCATATTCGTCCTCATCGGAGGAGAACTTTGGATATTCGTTGTCGGACTTGGGCGGTGATGGTGTTCGGACTCTTCTTCGGCGTCTTTGTCGGCGAGTCTCATCAACCAAACTTCATGGTGGGCGTGCGGTAGGCTACCTCGAACCTTCCCCTCCATGGTAGGAGTGTCTTCTCGCTGGTTTCTCTCCCGCTTCCGTATTCAATTGCATATCACCATCTTCTGGTTGTTGCGACATGGGTTGCACATCGAAATGAACATCGTAACCGCATCCCTTGCAAGTTGTTCCCTTGGTGATTATAGAAGTTAACTTCTTCACCTGTTTGACCAGCTTCCAAATAGTCTGATCTTGGAATTTGCTCTAATGGTTAGCTTCCGTTGCTCCAAATACATGTCTTGCAACGGCCCGGGGTGGAGAGGCAATGAAGAAGTACCAGGGTAATACCTTTGACAACCATAAATTGGGTCTGAATCACGCGGAGTGAAATGGTTGCTCACAAAAAGGGTCCAGCTACAGGTACAAGTCGCTGTGGGTGGTGAAATATTTCTATAGGAGTTGAAGTGAGAGGGTTGTACATGTGAGATGGTTGAAACCATATTCTTTCGAGGAGGGTGAAGGTGGTCTCATGTATATTGGGAAGTAGAATGGTAGAGTACTTCCCATTGACATTGACAAATTTGTAGACCATCTTGTACTCAGATTCTTTCTTAACCTTGCCAACCAAATACTAAATCTTGTTAAGATATTGGATATCCATGAGTTTTGGTGCCTTACCTTTTGATGGAAGTTCAAGTCTAGAATCTATTAGTATTGGGGTTATCCATCCTCCAATACTTAACTTGGGTGTTGCATCTTTCTAGAACCATCCCCATTTTTGGAGTTCCAACAATTGCTTGCAAAATATCTTTACCATGATTGGCCTATATTTCTCTAATCCCGGGAAAATATTATCATTGTGCATCTCTGCACGGATAAGAGGAGCAAGTCCCAATCTCAAAAAATTCAGCTCTCCATCTTGAATAGTCCCTGCTTTGCGTCTTGCAAAGAATGAATATGCTGGATCTTGTGGACATATCTCATGGCCGGGTGACAGATATTGGTAGCTTTGGTTTTGGCCAGTGCAAAGGTCGTTGAATCTATAAATTTCCATAAGAGATCATTCTCACCCACAACGTCTTCGAATGTGTCATCCCTAGTTGTTACTAATCCATAAATCTGAGCTAATAGATTGAAAGTTAGAACATAAGGTGTTCGTCCCCATCCTTTGTACTCAATATGACCTCCACCATCTCCATGGTCCTCTTGATTCTCGTTGCATATAATTTTTAAGGATGCAAGAAATATACATGTGTGTTCCTTGTAGGAGTCAAAACGCATATTCAAGAACTTGCTAATTCCCATCCCTTCCATAATCGTTTTAACATCAACAAATATTCCTAGCGTCTTCAAAGTGGCTGGATCCGGAAAGGTTGATTCCACAAACTGGGTTTCCATGAAAGGATCATATAACTCCCGCATGGTAGGGTTTCTTGATGTGTCCCTTACGAATGGAGTATCGTCCTCGCGCGGAGGAGGAATAAACCGTGTCTCAAAAATGGTTCATGAACGGGATCGTCAATATACTCGAATTCTTCCTAAGAAAATTGCTCATCTTGAATGCTTTCATATGTTCTCTGAGCATCTCTCANGATTCCTACAAAATCAATATAAAAGTTTACACTCATCCAACACATACCAATTCAAAGAAAGGCCATGAGGTAACTTTATCATTCAAACCAACCACTCAACACTTAAACATATTAACATGTTACAACTTCAAAGGCTTAAACATTTCTTTTGAACACTCATCTATGTGAAACACACATTTCTCACAAGTTTAGAAGAAAATTCAAAGATTATCAAGATTCGAAGATTTACTAATTTGCAACGCTTTAACCAGTCAGTCTTTTCCATTTAGCATAGATACACTCTCAAAACTCTAAAGAAACCACAATCTAACAATTCCCCCAAACTTTTTTTTTCTAATTTGTTCAAGAACCCTAATTTCCCAATTTTGACAAATTCGTGGAATTAAGGCACAATCACTCAAGGAAACATCAATCTACCTAAAACCCAATGATTTTCTAAGCCTAAGAGACAAGAAACAACCCTAAAATTGAAAAAATCAATTTCTAATTTTGGGTGAATAGTGACTACGAAAATCAATAGTTGTAGGGACTTACCTTGGCTTAGAGGGTGAGAAAGTAGCATGAATTAATCTAAAGATATTAAATATTTAGAGATTTAGCAACAAAAAGCTTCAAAATCGCATGAAAATTGAGTGTGAAAGCAAGTTTTTGGTGAGACTTGAGAGGAGGTATGTTAAAAACATGAGAAAAGGGAGAAGAAAGAGAAATGAGGGTGAAAATTGGGTCAAAGTTGGGTCTAGGTTTGGTCAAAATCGCGTAAAACCAGAAAAAAATTCTTTTCACCTTGTACCGATATGAAGACTCTGCGCATCCTCGTGTTCATAGTGGTTTGTATAAATCGGTATGACAAACTGGTATGAACATATTTGCTGACTGGTACGTCCCCCTATGCGTTTTTCACCTTATAATGGTTTATCTAGACATGTATGACAAACCGGTATAGCCTTTTTCAACTTCAAATCACCTCAAATCCTGCAAAAATCATCATCCATACTTCTCCAAAAGTTCATATACTCAAACACATGCCGAATTAAACTAAAATGAACTAAATAAACGATTTAAACAAAAAGAATATATACAAAAGGATAACATGAGACTCCCTCTCAAGTGGGCTTGTTTAAAGTCTCGAAGCTTGACTTTCCTTTTGCTTAAGCTTGCGGCGGTTCAGAAAGAGACACCAAATCTCTTTCATTGACGACTTCATTCGCTAAATCCACTTCACTCTTTGACCATTGACGGTAGATTCTTTCCCGTCTTTGCCAACCAGAACTATCGCTCCATAAGGACGAATTTCTTTAATCTTGAAAGGTCGCGGCCACCTTGATTTTAACTTCCCAGGGAAAGGCTTCAACCTTGAATTGAAGAGTAAAACTAGATCACAACTCTAGCTCTTTGTTGATGATCTTTATTCATGGAAAGCCTTAGTCTTATCCTTGTAGATCTTTGCATTCTCATAGGCTTCAAGCCTAGTCTCATCTAGTTCCCCAAGTTGAATCTCCCTTTTTTCTTTGGTGCTTTTGATATCAAAATTCAGCAGTTTTACTGTCCACATAGCCTTGTACTCTAACTCAACCGGGAGATGACAAGATTTACCATAAAGGAGGTTGAATGGAGTGGTGCCCAACGGAGTTTTGAAGGCGGTTCTATATGCCCATAAGGCATCATTGAGCTTGGTGGACCAATCCTTTCTTGTTGTCCCAACTGTCTTCTCCAAAATAGCCTTGATTTATCTATTAGAAACTACTACTTGGCCCCTTGTTTGGGGGTGATAAGGTGTAGCTACCTTATGCTTGACGTCGTGTTTCCTCAACAATCCTTCAAAAACCTTGTTGATGAAGTGTGATCCACCATTGCTAATGACGACTTTCGGTATCCCAAATCTTGGAAATATGATGTTTTTGAACATCTTCAAAACCACTTTAGCATTATTGGTGGGACTAGCAATGACCTCCACCCATTTAGAGACATAATCTACTGCAACCAAGATGTAGCTATTCCCATGAGAATATGGGAATGGTCCCATGAAGTCTATCCCCTATACATCAAAGATCTCCACCTCCATGATTGGATTTTGTGGCATTTCATTTCTTTTGCTAATGTTCCTTGTTCTTTGACAAGAATCACACCTCAAGATGTAAAGATAGGGCTCATCTCAATAGTATCTTGTAACTTCCTTGAGGAAATTCTTCTTCTGGTATCCTTCCAATCCTTGCGGTTCTTTCTCACAAACCAAATAGTTGACTATATCCGCATACCATGGTTCATTCCACCCGACAATGGAAACTTCACCTAGAGTATACCCCAAATCTTCAGCGTTGTTCAACTTGTTTATCAATGGAGATATTGACATCAATTGCTCTATCAACCTCAATGCCATCTTTTGAAATTCAATGACCCAGAACAACACCATCTCTAACCATGAAGTGGCACTTCTCCCAATTAAGAACCAAGTGAGTCTCCTCACACCTTTTAAGTACCCTACACAAATTAGACAGACACACTCTAAAAGAAGAACCGTAGACCAAAAAATCATCCATAAAGACTTCAACTACATGCTCAATCAAATCAAGAATATGGACATCATGCAACGTTGAAATGTGGCGGAGCATTACATAACCCAAATGGAATTTTTCTATAAGAGAAGGTGCCGTAGGGGCAAGTAAATGTGGTTTTTTTTTTTGGTCTTGGGGATGAATGGGTATTTGGAAAAATCCAGAATACCCATCCAAAAATAGTAATATGGATGTTAGCTAATCTTTCCAACATTTGGCCAATAAAGGGCAGGGGGAAGTGGTCTTTCCTAGTCTCGGTATTGAGTTTTTGGTAGTCGATACACAATCTATGCCCGGTAATATTTTTGGTGGAGATCAATTCATCTTTCTTGTTTTTCACAACGGTTATACCACCCTTTTTCGGAACTACGTGGAGTGGTGAGATCCAAATGTTGTGATGTGATCCAAACCCGGGATCGATTTCTTTGGCGTGATGGCTGGTGGATGAAAATTGGTGGATGAGACTCAGTGGATGGAGCGTGGTGGATGAAATCCGGTGGATGAGAATTGGTGAATGGAATCTGGACGGTCGTGATCCGCGGACGTGGTCTGGTGAATGAGAACTGGAGATATACAAAATGGATGGATGAATTGAATATGATGATGATATAATCAAGTGATCTATGGAATGATCAATTGAAGAGGTAGAAGATTGCTACTTAGTTGTTTCACACAAAAAGTAGACAGAATTTCTTCAAAGAAGAAAAGGAGTTTGTTGGCTTCACACCAATCTTTAGAAAGAACACAAAGTGATCCAAAAATATTTTCTCAACAAAAAGGTGGATGTTTTGCTTGATAATTCCGTGCCTTACATATAGAGGAAGGAGGTGAAAAAGACTCCTCCTTGAAAATGAAAAAAAAAAATAAAGTTTACTCTTCATGTATGTCTTGTCTTTAAAGGAACCCTTTGGCTTCTTTGACTTTATTTTAGAAGCTTCTCAAACCCTATAAATTATTTAGAGTCTTTAACTAGATCAAAGTATTACTAAGTAGCATAGATGAAAGTAATTTACCTAGCCTCATTAAAACCTATGCTTGAGAAAACCCAATTGGGACAAAACTGAAGCATAGGAAAAAGAGTACTAGATAAACCACTTAACTACTTAGTGAATACCTTTGATCTTCTTTAAATGCTTGAGTGATGTTGATGTAGCTTGATACAACTTTTTGCTCCTTGTCTTGAGTTTTCCTTAGCATATCCTCCATGATCTTAGCTAGCTCCTTTGCTTTGTTCCTCGTAATTGCTCCATTCGGCAGCTCCCAAGTCTTGGAATTGTCATGATCCTTTATTGTTCCAAATCCAGTTTGTGAGCCATCAAGGATCACATCATGTTGTCCGAAATTAGGTATATAATACCGGCATCTAAGAGTTTTAAGATCTTTTTTTTAACAACTTCCTTTAAGTTTGGGTTCAACCTACGCTGGTGCTCAACGGACGACGTGGATTCGTTCTCTAAATGTATTCTATGCATGCACAAGTTCGGGGAAATCCCTTCAATATTCATTACCCTTTGTTCATCAGGTTGAACCGTTAGGGCCAATTGTATGGAGTCTTCTTTGGCTAACTCTTCCAGGTATTCATCGACAAGCTCATCCATAGTCTCTACATAAAATACTTGACCATCGATCCTTGGTTTCTTCATAATCTCTTTCATGTCATATTTTTGAACATGATTTTTCCAAAGGTGCGGGTCGATCTTTCCTTTCTTTACATCAATAATGACTCCCGCAGTGGCTAAGAATGGTCTCCAAAATATGAGTGGGTCTTTTGGCTCTTCTCCATTTCTAGGACAACAAAATCAGTAGGAACTTCAGTATTTCCTAATCTCACTGGGAGATCCTCCAGTATTCCTATTGGGACTCTTACAGATTGGTCGGCCAGCACCAGAGAGATCCTGCAAGGTTTAAAAGAGAAGAAACCAAGCTTCTTAGCAATAGAATATAACATCAAGCTAACACTAGCACCAAGATCACATAAGCATCTATCAAAAGTAAATGGTCCTAAAGCACAAGGGAGAGTAAAACTCCCTGGATCTTCGAGTTTCTTGAGAGAGTTGTTGTTTTGGATGATGGCACTGCACTTTTTTGAAAGTATAACCATTCCTTCGAAAGTCTTCAACTTCTTCTTAATCGAATCCTTCAAGAACTTTCTGTAATGAGGAACAAGCATGAAGGCATCAATGAGGGGCATAGCGATTTGAACCTCCTTCATATGTTCTTCAAACTGAGCTCTATATTTCTCCATTAATCGCTTCTTAAATTGGCCTGGAAATGGGAGCTTTGGTTCATAGGATGGTGGCTCGTAAACTGGTACCTTTGGTGTAGAATCTTCACTAGCTTCCTTCTCTTTCCCTTTGGGATCAACCACTTTCTCCTGAGTTGGTTTTTCAACCAAAATTTCCTCACAAAGCTCTTCATCGTCTTCTATGGAAATGTTCCTCCCCTCATCTTGTTTCTTATTGTCCTCAATGAGAACTGTAGGAGACAACTCTTTACCACTCCTAAGGGTGATTGCATTGATGTTAGTTTTAGGTTTTCCAGGAAGTTGACCCATTGGTCACTTGGAGCTTAAAGTGATTTGTGCAACTTGGTTGTCCAAAGCTTTTAAGTGGNGGAGGCCATACTTTCGATTTTAGCATGTAGATCATTGGTCTTAGCATTGATGTCCTTCTTGAATACTCCAAACTCAATAGCATTATTCTCTTGACCTTCTACAAGTTGTCTCAACAACTGATTGGTTTGATCTTTTGCATTAGAAGAAGATGAGCTTCCTTGAGATTGTTGTTGAGGAACTTGAGGGTTAGAGAAACCCGGAGGCTTGTTGAAGTACTGCTGCTTTTGTTGGAAACCATCCTGATTTTTGAGCAGAGGCTTTGGTTGAAAACCGCCTTGGTGTTGTTGATTTGGTGGGTAGACATGATTTGGTGGGTAACACATTCGTGTTACGGTAGGAGAGACTTGGGTGTTGTTGATAGTTGTTGTAATCTTGGTTGTAGCCTTGGTTACCAACATAAGCTAACTCCTCTTGAGAGACTTCTTGTTGAGGTTGGTATTCCTCTTGAGTATTGTTGATACCAGGTTTAGCACCTGCTCCCAAAAGCCCATTTCGACATAAGGC
>OVBE01001789.1:0-34289 GCA_900406425.1 Iberis pinnata | reverse complement strand
AAAATGAATATTCAATTCAATCCTATGAAAAATATTATTCAATATTTAATATTTTTTGTTATAAAGAAAAATAAGAGTCCAGATCCAAAGAAGATTAGTAGGAGTCAGAGTTGGATTGCCGGACACACACATGCGGATGGTAGAGTTGTGAGGCCTGAATTTGCTCACACTGTTGTAAGTAGTTATGAAAATTTTTTTATACATTGTTACATACATAAATGATCATTCTTATATCTTGTGTGTAAAATATTTATATTAGGAACAAATACAGTCACTCAATAGTCAGATGGACTCTACATTATGTGATAACTTCACGGAAGATGCAGTGAGCAAGGTTTTGGAAAAAGAGAAACATGGAAGAGTGAGAGGGTATGGAAGAGGGATCAGTTCTACTAAGCTATTATTTCTGCAAACTAGAGACTCAAAATTGCTGATTTGAAATGTCAGATTGAAAAGTTGAAGGGAATTATGGAGGGATTAACTGGAAATAAGGTAATTATATTTTCATATCAATTTAATTAAATCAGTTTCTTTGTTAATTAAATCAGTGGCCATGTTTCAGACAACCACTGGTGGTACTGTAACATCCGAGGGTGTTTTTGAATTGAAAGAAGGTGTGAGAGTACAAGTGCTGGATTGGAATGACTCGGGAGATGTTGTGATTGGGGAAGGTTCATTTTGCTTTGCTGATCCGTACTACAAAGTTGATAGGATACCAATTGGTCCTTCTGCAGTAGCCGTTATTGTGATATCTGTAATCACACCTGAAGCTGCTCTCTGGAGGCCTATATCAGAGTGAGTAGCATCAATTGGCCTAGCTGTGGGATGCAAGATTGCATGGCCTGTTGAAAAAGTGATTGTGGACAGGGAAACAAGTTCTCAAGACTATATATATGTAAGTTTCTCTATCTAATTTTCTTACTATTCAAGTACATAATTATTTCACTTTAACATTGCAAGAAACCAGTTTAGATGAGACGCAAAGATTGCATGGCCTGTTGAAAAAGTGATTGTGGACAGGAAAACAAGTTCTCAAGACTATATATATGTAAGTTTCTCTATCTAATTTTCTTACTATTCAAGTACATAATTATTTCACTTTTACATTGCAAGAAACCAGTTTAGATGAGACGCAAAGATGTAAAATCTTTGATTATACCAATGGAGACGATGAGGTTGTTGCTGAATGTATCATTTGCTCAACAAATGCAATGGATAGGGCCAACAATATCTCTATAGGTCCAAATGTTGTTAGTGTAAAAGTTGACACGATTTGTAGGGCCAAAGCTTTTCTTTGCAGGCCAACTCCTGCCATGGTATTCATATCTGATGGATTTTGTGAGAAAATTGCATGGCCACTATTAAAGATTGAACTCCTTAACCCAACACCCAATGAAGAAACCCCTACGAAACCAGATAATCCAAAAACAATGGTATGTTACTGCTATTTCAGTTATTTAATGACTGATCTTTTACTTGATTCTATTGTTGTTTCAATTGTAGAGTCCATGCAATATCACTAGTTCCAAGAGAAGTGCAAAGGAGAACTGTATTCTTTTGGATTGCAACAATTCTAGACACACGGTAGCTGAAGGGAGAGTAGCTTCAATAGATCCAAATGAGAAGTGCCATTTCGTACCCATAGGTCCAAATGCAAGCAAGGTTTGGGTTGAAGTTATTAAGATTGGTAAGGCGAAGGTGTGGAGGCCAAATGAAGAGATTGAATACATTTTTGATGCATTAGGGTCAACTGCTGCTTGGCCAAATGATAATTTATTGTTTGTTTAAATCAAGTGTAACAATGCTGTTTGTATTTTCTTGAACCTACAAGTCACTGAACAATAAGTACAAAATTAATGGTTCAAATTGTAATGTTACATTTTAGCACTACACACTTTAACAAAATTAACCATAACCACATCTATACCTAAGTGTCAAATACCAGAGCAATTAATGTAGAAAAAGTCGAGAAGATAAGAGATATAATGAAAATTTAATAAAATATAACAACTACACGAAATCTATAACTTGCAGTTATCTTTACCTAAGAGAACATGATAAGACCTAAGAGAAAAAAAATTCAGTTAAGTCGCTCCTGTTTCTCTCTTGTTTCTTTTTAATTTAGTTAAAGAAAATTAAATAAATGCATTTAAAAGTCGCGTCGCTTCTGTTTCCATCTCTCTGAAAATCAAACAAAATCAAATCACTCGAAGATTTTGATATCTTATCTCTCATCTCGAAGATTTTGATCTCTCATTCTTCATCTTTCATCTTCATAAACAATGGCTATTCTTAAAGTTAGAGATCTCACCACTGGTACGTGCCAGGACACCTTCAGGGTGAAGGTGATTCAAAGATTTCAGGCGTTATACCCTTACGGGATCGTGAGGGAGTACATACTTGCTGACCTCACTGGAAACCACGTCCAGTGCACCCTTCTACCAAGCGACAATCTGGACATCTCTCTTATGCAGGAAGGCGATATTGTCGAGCTATCGAAGTTTCTTGTGAGGCACTCGAGTACGTCCTTCTGGAACACTTGCTCGTTTGTGCATATTGTGTTCTATGATTTCACCATCATCAGGCGTGTTGAGCCTGTCACCGAGTCCATATGTATAAAGTACTTAGAGTTCTCATAGTTGAAATCGTGGTTACATGTCTGCATTACTGAAACTAATACCTTTTTCTTGTTTTTAGTGATTAGTTTTTAGGTTAGATTTGGTAAATAGTAAATGGAATATACTTTTGAAATAGTAATATGATTAGGTAGATTTAGTAACTCTAATGCAGAAAAAATGCAGTGCAAAATCAGAGAAAATAGAGCAAAAAAACAGAGAAAATCTTGATGCTCTTATCTTGACAATGCAGTGCACGTAGTCGGTCAAATAAAATACATAGAAAATGTAATGTATGAACAAGCTGTCACAACGATGGGATTCATGGAGAGGGTGTCGGTGCTGAAGTTTGTTCTTATGAATAGAGAGTAAGTATATTTGTATCGGTTGGATTTTATGTCTTGTATAAGTGTATTGATTGTGTTTTTTTTCATTGTCTATTTTAGTTTGAGCTATTTGGAATGCAAGACCTTTGGTCATTATGTCGATTCCTTTGCTGCACTGAAGCCGACTCTGCATCAAAACGGCGGTACATACTGTGAACTCCGATTATGGAGGATTCACCGGGGAAATGGTAATACCAAATTCTACTCTAGCTTCGACGGTGTTTCTGATATTGTTATGAACCCGGTCATCCCGAAGATCGAACTTATGAGGGTGATCTTGCGAAATTACCATTGTTTTCAAAATATGTTATGAACAATTTTATATTTGTTTCTATTGTTAATAACTTTTTCACTATTCTTAACATTTTATTAACAAATTTAATTTTTTGAGAAATTACACACTTTAACAATTTTATACGCACTACAAATTTTAAAAAGTTAACAAATATCTGAGCAATTAATGAAGAAAAAATAAGAGAAGATAAGAGCAATTAATAAACTTTAAAAACTTTACCAATTAATAAATTTTAAGCAATTAATAAACTTGAACAACGTATATACGAAACCTACGAAACTTCAGATCATGTAATCATAACCTATTAGAAAAATGTATAGAAAACATGAACTCAACTTATAGCCACGCGTCACTTCTATTTAATTTCATTAAAGGAACTCAATTTTTGTTTGTCAATATATTTTTTGAACAATTTCATTTTGGTTTCTTTTATGTTTATAACTTCTTTTGGTAAACCTGGATATAAGAATCTTTTTTGTTTTTTTTATGAAACCAATATTGACAAAAATATGAAATCCTAAACTAATAACCTGAAACCCTAAATGCTTCAACTTACAACAATTTTTAAGCAATTTATTAAACTGATACCCTAAACCCTATCAATAAGTGTTTATGGTTAGAGATGCTCTTAGACAAATAAAAAAAATTTATATAGAAAATCCAAAAGTACCAAATGGTACCATTAGTAATCAATAGAGAATAAAATTCATTATAATATTGCATAGATTTAATTTAACTTTTAAATAAAAAGAGTTGGAAGAAATATTGACATTGATTAAAAAAAACCGTTTGAGACTGTCAAGAGTATTGAAGACGCAAATCCACAATCTTTTTAGGCAACTCGCGAATGAAAGCGAGTGTTTCCATCTTCCAGAAACACGCTTTGCATAGTGGCTCCAGTTTGTACCACTCGTCCCATGGGTGTCTCCATCTATTGATCACTTGACACGGACAAATATCAATATCCCGACAGTAGACATTGTGAATTTGAGTGACCCTTTCGAGCAAGAATGGAGGTAAGCTGTTGCTCCACGACAATGAAGAAGATGCTTGGATCTTCTGCTTCGCAGACCGTGAGAACTCCCTAAATATATTGACCAAATCATCGTTGAAGACCACGTCGGGGGACATGATCTGTTTCAGATGACAATAGGTGTAGAAAGCCAAATCATATACCTTCTCAGCGGCAAGCCTAATCATTAAGAGTCTGCCTTCCATGTCCTCGGTCCGGAAAAATTCCCTAGCCCCGAAAAGGAAGATAGCGGAAGAGTTTTCATTGTGGAGACACAAACGATTGGAATTCACACCAGCAAAATAGTACCAATCTCCTTGCATAGTGAAAAGATCGATGCTCCGGTAGAATGTCTCTCTTTAAACTGCATTGCGAATGGCCACACAACCGCTCTTGCATTTGAAAATATCTCTGTGTGAGAAACTTGCGACTTTTAGGAGAATGTTTTCAAGGACTTCCGGCGAGAAATCGAGAATATGAGGGTTTAGCATCATTTTTTCATGATCAGTAAAATTGATTAATGGACAGATGAAGAGAATGAATATATATAAAAACATATGCGGAAGATGATTAGAGAACTCAAAAAAAAATTATTTAAGAGACGCGTTTGTGTTTAATTTCATAAAAGGAACTAAAAAAATTCATTTAAGAGTCGCGTCACTTCTGTTGACCCTTACGTCCCTTCCGTTTCCCTCTCTATCTCTCATAACTCGCAATGGACATCACTCTCTTACAACAATATGATATCCTAAATGGATAACCCTAAAACCTAAATGTTTAAATATACCATAAAACCTAAATTCCCTACAAAATAAAAGTTTCAACAACTTATAAATAAATGTTTATTAAGTTGTTTAGTTTTCACATTTGAGTTGTTTAATTTCAAAACCCTAAACTGATATAAACCCTTTGAACCTATAACTAATATTACTCAAATTCATCTCACTACTTTATATCCATTTATTAAGTTGTTTAGTTTTCACATTTGAGTTATTTTATTTCAAAATCGTAAACCTTAACACTAGACCATAAACTGATATAAACCCTTTGAATCTATAACTAATATTACTCAAATTCATCTCATATATTGTATATTCATTTAAATATACATGCAAAAACTTTGATAGTTTATTAAGTTGTTTAGTTTTCACATTTGAGTTGTTTAATTTCAAAATCGTAACCTTTAACACTAGACCCTAAACTGATATAAACCTATAACTAATATTTCTCAAACTCATCTAATATACTTTATATCCATTCAAATATATATGCAACAACTTTTGACAGTTTATTAAGTTGTTTAGTTTTCACATTTGAGTTGTTTAATTTCGAAATAGTAAATATTAACACTAGACCCTAAAATGATATAAATCCTTTGAACCTACAAATAATATATAATTTATATCCATTTAAATATATGAAATTATAGGAATAACATTTTAATATTGGTTTGAAAAGGTATTTTGTTAACTATTTTTTGTAACTGTATTTTTAACTAATTTTTTCGTATATCATTTGAAAAAGTAATGTAAAAACTGGCCAATGAACAGCTGAGACGGAGATAGTAAACGAGATGCAACATACAATAGTGGATAATTTTAGACAACTTAATTCATTCAATATGAGCTGTTGTTTCGTTTCGAGTTGCTTATGTCGAGAAACTGAAAATTTCGCAAAATTTAGTTATAAACCTATTATGTCATCTCCATCTTCTTAATTCTAAACCTAATCTACATATTTCTCATTTGGAGAAGTCGTGGATTTTGCTGCAAAGGTATCATGTTCATAGGTCTCTCAAGAAATACTTTCATTCTCCGATTGAAATAGTTATTCTAACTTTTTTGCGATTTAACATGTAGGACTAGTCCAGAGTACTTAGAAGGAGCAACCAATTTTGTAAACTCATCAGCAAGAAGATTGGGCAATCTGACTGAAATGCTTTGCCCATGCAGAGGTTGCCGAAATTTATGCCATCAAAAATTAGAAAACATAGTTGATCATCTAGTAATTAGGGGTATGGATACAAAGTATAATAGTTCTTCTTGGAGTATTCATGGTGAAGGAAGATCTAATACAAAGGACACTAGTATTGATTCAGAAACTGAAGCATTTGATTTTTCAAGACTACATTTATTATGGATGATGGTAATCCAATTCAGATGAATGAAAATGGAGAAACAAATGATGATAAACTCGTCAAAGAATCTGAGTTCATCAGGAAAAAATTAAAAGAAGCTAAAATTCCATTGAACCAAATGGAGAAACAAATGATGATGAACTGGCTCATCATCCAGCTTAGGTGAATATGTTTCTTTTAATTACCTTGTTGCAAGATTTTTAATCTTTTGGTTTCGTAGCATCTTATTATCTTTTATGTATTCATTTCAGTTTCACTTTAAAGGATAACAACAAAAAGACTGTTATATAATATTTTGCTGAGAAATATAACTATAAAGTGAAATATCCATCACTACCTACCATCCAATCAGGGAGAGACTCAAAGCCTGCTTACTTTCCCATGGAAGTATAGTACTAATTCAAACATTTTACTCACGTGAATATTATGTGGTATTATCAAAGATCTTTTCCTATTTTTGGTGTTTGTAGGTCTGTCGAATAGCTGATAGGCAGCGATACACCAAAAGGCTCAATGAAAGGCAAGTGACTGCGATGTTTAGAGCCACCTGCCAACGGCCTCCAGTAAGGCAAGAATTTATTGAATGAAAACGATCTTTCTTTAATTTTGCATCCCTATTTTCTATTATTAGATGCTTAAGAACATTGAATTTAACAATATCGAGCTCGTAAGCCGGGAGTTTGGGATGAATGTGACAGTCAGCTAGCTTCAATTCAGGCTAGAGTACTCCCGTCTCCTATGGTGATTTTCTCGCTTTTATCTTTTGATTGCTTTTATTTTTAAAAAATAAAATTTCTCTTTTCATTGATCATGATGAACAAATGTCTTTTTATGTAGTTGAAATACGATGTAGGTTTTCTACTATGGGAAAGATGATTCTTCAAATTGGTATGTTGTAATGAGAGCACCGCCTAGAGGCTATCCAAGAAATAGATGATAGAGAAAGTCAAGATGCTGATGATTGGTAGTATATATTGGTAGTAGATTCAAATAGTCTTGGTGATGTTTGATAGGTTTTTTGGTTTTTATTGGTTGATTTCTTACATTATGGAAATGCTACTCTTTAGTAAACATGGACATGTTTTATGGATATAATAAAACTATTTTATTTTTATTTGATAAACAATTCAAAAATATATTATAATTACAAAAGAAATTCAATTGTACAATTATAATAATATTAATTGTCGGATGCACACCAAAAAATATATTAATTGTCGGGTAATTACAACACAATAATAGCACAAGTAGTTTCCTATCTTTGTAAAACAAACTGCTATAGATGCAATCCAATTATAATACAAATCCAACGCTATTAAATATAAAAAACTAAAGCTATTATTAAAAACCTTTAATAAAAAATATACAGCGCTATTATAAAAATAAACAATTGCATCTTCAACAACGCTATCGTAACTTCAATAATTATAGCATACATTACATCCGCTATCTAAAGTGTCCGACCTATAATGATGGGCGTTGTCCAAGCGTTTAATTAACCGCTATGCTATCCTACGATAACGTTTTTCGACCGCTAAGAAAAGACATATCTCTTGTAGTGAGAGGTTTGAAAAAAACCACACAAGAATTCACAGAACCTCAAGTTCATATGTCACAAACTAAAGACACTAATCCTAGACAACCACTGCAAATGGACTGTTTACCATCACATAATTAACAACATGCATTCTACTCTAAATTCCGAATCAATCAAACCATTAACTCATTTCGACCAGCTTATCAAATTCATTCAAGTGTAGATGGTGCATTCTTACTTATGGGGTATTGATCAGTATGCTTAAGTACCCCTTCTATGAAAATTCCTATACCAAGCAGAGCATCAATGGACTTCCAGTCCTGATCCTTTTTCTCCCTTTCTCACTTCTCTTTTCTTATTGCTTTTTCTTTCTTTTTGTTTCTTCGCATTTCTGCGCTTTTCTTTCTCTTTTTTTAGCAGCTGGTTTATTGACAACAGATTTCTAGATCACGCTTTCAATACTTTTTCTGTACCGATTTTTCTGAAGGGAGAGAGAGAGAAAGGACCCGGATCATACCGAAAGAACTTTACGATTTTACAGAGCACTGAAGAGAAAGATACCTAGCTTTCATATTATACCAACACCATAAGTAAGAGAATTTAAGATTAAATTAAGTCATAACAAAATTAAGCTAGCATCAAATCATCAATAATCCAAAAAAGCAGAACTTTCAAAGGCATTCAACCAATCAATGGGGTTCCAATCCTAAATCCAACAGTTAATCTAAGTCATCAGTCAAATAGAAAATGAACCTGAACTCACATTAGGCTTGTAATCATCACAGGTTCTGGTCATAATTCCTTAGACTCTAGAAGACTCAACTAAACCAAAAACGAAAAATTTGAAAAATTTCACCAAAAGATAGAACATCAAAACATAGTTAGAATCATTACACCCTCCCCCAGACTTATTTCATGCCGTCTCGGTGTGAAAGTAAACCCGAGAGAAGGAATAAGAGTAACCCGAATCAATAGAGAAGTATGCAAGAGATGAAAATAAAGACAATAGTATATGAGTTCAAGGGAAAAGAAAATACTAAAATTTGTTCCGAACTCCTATGCCTTATCTACTATGCTTGCAAAAAGAACAAACACTCAAGAGAGGTGTTAGAGTTCTTTCGATTTGAAACACATGATAAAATGGTTGTACATTGATTGAGCAATGTTAACTTAAGAGCTAACACGAATCACTTGTAAGAGAAACCATTAAGAGCATAATGATCTAGAAATACTAATTAACAATTAGCAAGAATCACATATGAAAGACAATTATAAGCAATCAATCCAATATCACATCATCAAGTTGGTAAGTAAAGAGCAATGATCAAGCAATACTAATTATAATTAGCTAGAATCAACAGATACTTAATGAGAAAAACCAACTGATCATAGGTCTAAAATCAACTCAAATCAAAACATCTAGTAAAGTGATTAATTGTGAGAAATGATCTTAGCAATACTAATAGACAATAGCAAAAATCAAGAGAGAAACCATTAAGATAACCAACAATTCGAGTGAAATGATTAGGATTGAAAATAGATAGGAGATAACCCAGAGTGCCTTAAAGATCCTTCACTAGTAATATCCTAAATCATAGAGAACTCAAAACTGAAAAATAGGTTAGTACTACAAGCAAAACTGACTCAAAATTTGAATAACAACTAATCTAAAACACCAGATAGTGGGTTGTCTCCCACTCAGCGCTTGTTAAATGTCACTTAGCTTGACAATACTTACATCTAAGCTGAGATTGAGTCAACATCAAGAGATACTCCATGACAAGCTCCAAAATCAGACATCTTCAACTTCAGAACCTTACTCATCATATCTTTCATAACATCGATTCCTTTTTCCTTAAGCTCTGGGGTGAAGAATGCTCTAAAATTTGAGAAGGGTTTTGAAGAACCCTTGCTTTTCACCTTATACTCAATTGCATCGCCAACTATTTTCTGAGGATTCAAAGTCACTTGATAATCTCTCTTGGCCTTCTTTGGTTTAACCTTATCCTTTTCTTTGACCTTTGGAGTTGCACTCTTTGTTGATATTTGAGCTTCTTTGTGCATAAATTCATCAATTAAACCCTTAAGATCCTGTTCGATATGAGATTCATGCTTCAGCTCCCTTTCTTTAACCATGGTGAGTATGAATTTACCATTTTAAGGAACTGCTGGATAGAAAACCGTTTTCTTGATCTTCTTTAGAGATATAAGCTAGTTAAGAAGGGAAACCACAACTTCTACTGTTGCAAGAAAAGGTTTCCCTAGAACCAAAGGTTAATCTGGATTCCCATTCATTTCCAAAAATGTGAAAATCAACAGGAACTAGACAACTCCAAAATTGTACCAATAGATCAGAGATAAACCCACTCGAAGATACAGTAGAACCATTAGCAAGTTTAAACGTCATCTTAGATGATGTGATACCTAAAATCCCTAATTTCTCTGCAATAGTTACTAACATAACACTCACATTAACTCCAGTATCACAAAGATAATCTGTGAATTCTACTCCATTAATCGAGTGGATTTTGTAGCTTTTGGAGCTTCCTAAGTGGATTTGGTTGCTTTCCAATCATTTCTCCATCCTCAAAATCTAGTCTAGGCTTTGTGGTTTGCATTAGGTAAGGAATTATGGGTTTATAGGTTGTTGAAGGAACCGTAGTAATTTGGGAGGAGGGATCGATCGATCCCTTAAGGAAATAATCCTCTCTTTCTTGGGAGACGGAAATAATGCTAAAAGTGTTTTTGAGAGAGTGGCTGAATGTCGAAGAGCCTTATCAAAATGGAGAAGAAACGAGCCTCAATTTTCAGCTATAAAAATTGAAAAACTTTGTGCAAACATTGACAAAGAGGCTACAAAACTGTTTCCAAATAGTGACTTCATTTCTCATAATAGACATGGATCAACTCAGCATATTTGGCAGAGGAACAATATTGGAAGAAACGAAGTCGAGCCCGGTGGCTGAAAGAAGGCGACCGAAACTCGAGCTTCTTTCACTCTAGTGTGAAGATTCAGAGGAACCAAAATAACATTCAAATGCTATATAAAGAAGATGGTCCAGATATATTTTAGGAAGGTTCAAAAGAGGAAATTTTGGTTTCATATATTCGAAAACTATTTACATCAACAAATCCTCAACTCAACATTGAAGCATTATCATCCATTAATCCTAGAGGATAGGATAGCATGGATCGACGCTTGGCTTCACGAATTACAAAGGAGGAAGTGAAAAGAGCAGTCTTTGACATCAATCCAAGCAAGGCTATGAGTGTTGACAGAATGATAAGTCTATTCTAACAAAGCTTATGGGACGTAATTAAGAGACAATTGTTGAAGGAACTCAATACTTTTTTCGATTTGGGTTATTTTCTAAAAGAGTGAGATTTTACTCAAATAGTGATGCTGTCAAAAGTTACAGTGCCAAAACATATGTCGGAATTACGGCCTATTGGTCTTTGCTCTATTCCATACAAAATATTTTCAAAGATTATGTGTAATCGGTTAAAACAAATTCTGCCTCTCATAGTTTCTTCTACACAAGGCGCTTTCATGGCTAAGAGACTTATCTCGGATAACATATTGATAGCCCATGAAATTATTCACGGTTTACACACTAATCCACTTTGCAGAGAATCTTGTATGGCAATCAAAACGGATATGTCTAAGGCATATAATTGGTAGAATGGTGTTTCTTAGAAGATATTCTGAAAGCTCTTGGTTTTGATGTAAGATGGATAAGTAGGTAATGATTTGCGGTATTACGGTGTCTTTTTGGTGATTTTAAATGGCCACGAACAAGGTCTTTTTAAGACAGAAAGAGGATTTCGGCAAGGAGACCCTTTATATTATCTACTTTTTATACTTTGTGCAGAATTTTTAGTTCATCGTTTACATCAGGCAGATCACAAGAATCAAGTTATCAGCTAACGGTCCAGCCTTACATCACCTCCTTTTTGATGATGATAGCTTATTCATGTGTTAGGAAAATTTGGAAGACAGTGACGAGATCATCAAGTGTTTAAAAGAGTATGGTGAAGCTTCGGGGAAAATGATTAATTTTCAGAAATCATCAATTATGTTAGGAGATAAGATATGTCCAAGTGATAAACAAATAATTAAAGATCGTTTGGGTATTCAAAAAGAATGAGGTGTTTGATCATATCTTGGTTTACCAAAGTGTTTCAGTGGATCTAAAAAGGATATCATAGCTTACATTTGATGTCTCCATATTTTCATAGTTTTTATAAGACATTTAGCATCAATTTTTAGGTCTTTAGGTGTTCATATATCATATTTATAGTTGTTATTAGCAAGTTTGTGATTTTTAGGGATTTTTGCATTCGCATTTGCATACGATTGTATTTTTTCTTTTATGCTTTTTAGGGCTTTTCCTAAACCAATGATTGTATTTTTTCTTTTAGGGATTTTCCTAAACCAATGATTATATTTTGTCTTTGGGGGAGAAGGCACATCAATGGGAGAAGTCGCTTCCCAGGAACTCCATCACCACATGGGAAGCCTGCAAGAAAGCATTCCTTGCAAAGTTTTTCTCTACCTCTAGAACAGCAAGACTGAAGAATGATATCTCGGGTTTCGCACAAAGGAACGCATAAACCTTCTTTGAAGAATGGAAACGCTTCAAGAACTATACTATGCAGTGCCCCCACCATGGTTTCAGCAAAGCGTCACTCCTCAGCACACTATATCGTGGTGCCCTGCCTAAGATAAGGATGTTGCTTAACACTGCAAGCATAGGGAACTTCCTCAAAAAGAGTATTGATGAAGGATGGTAGCTTGTGGAAAACCTTGCTCAGTCTGATGGGATCTACAGTGAAGACTATGACCGAACACCTCGAGGTGGTTCTGCTTATGATGATAGCACAAAGAAAGAGATCAAGGATCTGAATGAGAAGTTGGACATGCTACTCCTGGGTCAACAACATCAAGTCCACTTCATCACTAATGAAGAACAAATTCAAATTCAAGCTAGGGATGTTAACCAGCAAGAAGAAATGCGTTATATGTAGAACCAAGGATGATATAACAAAGGGTTTATCAACTACTCCAACAACCCTGGTCTTTCTTACAGAAGAAACAATGTCACTAACCCACAGGAGCAAGTGTATACACCACAACAACAGAAGAACGCTCAACCATTCATCAATTAAAATCAGAATAGAGGTTTCTTCCCAAAGCAACCACAACAACAAACTGCTGGTGCACCTCTTGGTTTCTCATCTAACCAACCTCAAGCTCAACCTTTCAACATCAAAGCTACGTTACAGTAACTTCTTCAAGGTCAAGCCAATAGTGCCATAGAGACATCGAAGAAATTTGGTGAAACTGAACATAAGATGGACAATTCATTCGGTGCCATCTATGCGAAGCTTGAAACTCTCAACTCTAGGGTCACTACTCTTGAAGGCAAGACAACATCCATTTATGCTTCTACGAATGGTCAACTTCCGGGAAAGTCTGTGCAAAACCCTAAGGAATATGCTAATGTTAATGCCATTTATCTCGGGCATACCACTGACATTCCTCCTCCACATTCCACTACTTTTTGCACTGAGGACAGTGTGATTCAAGTTGGAGGATTTGAATTCAAACGTAGTTGCACCTATGGATCATGAAAAATATGTTCCTGTTGATAAGCCCGTTGATAAGTCACCTACTTCAAAAGACATTGCAACGCCTTATGATCCACCACCATATGTTCCAAGACTTCCATTTCCATCACGTTTCAAGAAAGAGATCATGGCGAAATACCCAGACATCTTCGAGAAACCTATGAAAGAGATAGCTCAAGAAGTGTTGGAACCATCTGACGAGTGCAATGCTCTGATAACAGAGAAGCAAGAGGATCTTGGTTCATTCACCTTGCCATGCTCACTAGGACCCCTGAGCTTTGAAGAATGCCTCTGTGATTTGGGAGCATCTATTAATCTTATGCCTCTGTCCACTGCCAAGAAGCTGGGATTCGACAAGTTTGCTTCAAACATAATTTTAATGTTGGCAGACAGATCAATCAGGTATCCTATCGGCATCCTGGAAAACTTACCTATCAAGATTAAGGATGCAGAATACTTACAGACTTTGTGGTGTTGGAAATGGATGAAGAACCGAAGGACCCATTGATCTTTTGAAGATCGATCCTAGAAACAGTTGGAGCTATAATAAATTTTAAGAAGGGTCACATCAAGCTGAACGTAGGAAGAGGTCCAAAAATGATTTTCAACATCAGGAGCAAAATTAAGAAGCTCACCATTCAAGGTTAGCTATTCTCTATCAGGAACTGAATGAGGACAATCATAAGGATGGGTACTCAAGTAGTGATGCATCTGAAGATGGATTGGGGAAGGATCCAATGCAGTCTGCAATGCACCATGAAGCTTTCAAGCTTATTAAGGAACTAGATAAAGGAGTTTCTGCGGAGTTAAGGGAAATCGGGACATTGGTAATGTCAACTATTGAAGACAGTCTGAAGGGTCCAAGAAAAGGAAGTCCTGAGTTCAAACCTCAACCTGAACGTATACCGCCTCAAAAACCACCTTCAGACACTCTAATTTCTGATTCATGTTTAGAGCCTCGTACCCGAACCTTGGAAATCAAGAATGGAGACCAAGTGTTTTTACTCAACACGAAGTTCATGTATTATCTGGGAAATGTGGATCCGCAATGTTCCAAGAATTTCATGATCAAAGAAGTACTATCTGGAGAGGACATCATACTTGCTATAGAAGTTGATGAAGGATCTAAGCTGCACTACAAGGCTGATAAGAAAAGACCTCGGTTCTCTTTGGAGAGCCGTCTCGGGGTCATTAGTCTTAAAAACATGAAGTCAAGCTTAGTGACTTAAAAAAAACTCACTTGGGAGGAAGTCCCATGTCTATCTTTGTATATATATTCAATTTCAATGCTTTTTTCAGTACATGAATTAATGCATTTCAATTTTCATCTGGTTTTGGTGTCTTAAGTACTTAGGGGATACATTTTGGACTTTGCAAATGAGTAAAAAAAGAGAAGTGGATTAGCTCGGACCTCCTTGATCAAACCCAGACAATGTGTCTAAAAACCAACGAGCCATCTCAGAGGACTATCGAGCCGTCTTTGGATCGTGATCGAGCCACGTTACATTCGGATCGATCCAACTATCATGGTCTGGTCGAGCCGACTTCAATTGCTCGATAGTGTTCGAGCCATCCTAAACGTTTGATGGAGCTGACTTCAATGGCTCGATAGTGCTCGAGCCATCCTCAACGTTTGATCGAGCCATGCTAGATATGGTCGAGCCGCAATAAACGCATGATCGAGCTAACTTTTGTCCATGATCGAGCCAAAATAAAAGGATCGAGTCAAACTCTCAAAGGCTCGACCGAGCCATTTCTCAAGGCATGTTCGATCCAAATTAAAGGCTTTGATCGAGCCATCTTCAAGCACCTTCGAGCCAAGCAAAGTCCAATCGAGCCATTTTTTTAGCATGATTGAAATCGAGCCAAGCCTATCCACAACCTTCACAACTTGCCCACTACCCACCTCATGCCAAAGAAGTGTCCTCTCACCTTCCCAAGATTTCCCAACATATCTCTTACACATCCATCACTCCCATGTCTCCTTTTTAAACCTCCTCCACATACCACTCCTTTGAACCTCACCCACATATCTCCACTCACCACTCTTAACCATCACCATTTCAAATCGAGCCATGCTTATATAATAAGGGAGTACCCCTTATTCTTTCTCTTCATAGCTTCAAAACTTTTGAAACTTGCTTACCTTCTTGTCTAAAAATCATTTTCTCTAAGGCATTTTCACTAGAAGCATTTTCTCTTCCAAGAACTTACAAAAAGACTCTAAGTACTTTCAATCGGTTTCATTCTTCACCTTTTATGGTTTTCAGTTCCTAAAAATTTCTCATTGGTTTTAACGTTTATACAAATGAAGATTCGTTTAGTTGTTCTATCAAAGAAACGTTTTCTATAAATTCAGTTTTAGCAAATGAAAATTGATTGAATTAGGTGTTAAGGTAGGATTGAAAACATGGATTGAACTTGGTTTTATCTTAAGCAACTTTCATGCCCAATGCGGTTTTCGAGAGTGTATACTTGATGCTTGCTGAACTCTTTTGGCATTTGGAAAACTTACTCACATACCTTCATTTGTATGCTACATCTTTCATGATCAAGGATGTCTCAACCATCACGAGAAAGGATACTAAGAAGTCTTTCCAGAGAGCGAGCATCTTTAGAGCTAGAGAGTAGGACCCTGTGATTTCTCCACAGTTCTCTCCAAATGCCCCAATACTCTCAAGAAGGTAGTTTTGGGGGTATGAGATTGCTGAAAGATTGCAACAAACAAGAGATCAAATGGAGATTCAAGAGAAACATGCTCTTCTCGTTGCAAACATGGAACAAGAAAGAGAAAAAGAAAGAACAGAGTGCACAAACTCTCAAAGATGCTCAGATATAAGGAGGGGGAAGCAAGTTGCAATGGAAGAAGAAAATAGCATTGAAGACCCCAATTATGAAGAGGGTGTATAGATGAGTAATGAACTTTAGGATTACTACGCTCAGTTCTTGAACTCAGTGGTAAATGAGGGAACTTTCAAATGGAAGTTGAAGAAAGCTCTGATTCTCTCAACCTTGAAGTGCTTCTATCAAGAGGTTTCAAGGGAACTCGATTCCCTCATAAACAAACTATGGGATGCGAAGGACATATCCCATCTCTTCAAGGCTGCAAGTCTTGAGAAGCTAATGACCAATCACTGTGACAGGTATAAGGAGGAAACCTTCCACTTCCTCTCCACCGTCCAGTTATATTGTGATGATGACGAGATGCTGAGATATATCACGTTCTCTGTGAGAGGCCAAAAATATGAAATCTATGTGGGAGAGTTGAATCGCTTATATGGGTTCCCATATGATGGGAACATTGATGAACTCCCAGAGTTTTTCAAGGAAGAGCTTTCTGTGTTATGGGGAACAATAGGGGTTGGCACCTATAACCTAGGGAAGTCAAAGAGTACGGGAATAAGAAACCCGGTCTGCGTTACTTCCATAAGGAAATCGCAAACACCATGTTTGCAAGGGAAGTAACGGGGAAAGTTACTGATGGAGAGATGGGGATGATGGATTTGGCTGAAGCCCATGCTATAATATACATCTTTCGGTTGTCCGATGGAAGGAGATAGAGCTAACTGTAGCTTATCTCAATTTTTAATAAACCAATTAATATGGTATGGAGATTGGGCTAAAGCATCCTATAAGAAGGGAATCCGTGGAAATTTGACGATTGGGAGGAGGGATTGTGACACCAATCCTAAGGGCTTGCAATGTTCCTTTGGAAGGCAAAGGTTACCCCGCAAGGTGGATAGATCTATCTTATTTGAGGAACTCTCAGTTCTTTGAGGGTCCAACTAATGAGCAGAAGTATAAGTTCATCCACCCACGCTTGGGAGTGGAACTTTTATCACTCCCCAATGAGCAAGTCACCACAATCAGAAGAGAGGAAAACATTGACTTCCAACCAAGTGCTGAAGTTCTGATATCCTTCAAGAACATGAAAGAAGAGGAAGTAGTTGAAGAAGAAAATGCTGAAAGGATGGAAGTACCAATTGATCAGAAGCTGAAATGAGCCTGAGTGCTATCACTTCAAAGAAGCCCCAACCACCAAGCAGGGGAAGAGTTTAGCAACAGCTCACAAAAACATTGGAAAGCTTCAGAAATGGAACAAGTTCAAAGATAGCTACTTAAGTAAGAAGTTCAAAGAGATGATCTCTCAGATTAAGAAGCTTACTCTGAAGCTAAACAAAGCTACCTCCTCAAAGAAGCAAAGGTCCCCCGAACCCTTAGAGAGAAGTAAATCCATCACCAAAGTCCAAGGGAAATACTCGGGATGGAACAAACTCAATTTGAAACCAGGCCAACTTACTCATCGAGCCATATTTTGATCGAACCAATGTCTTCACGACATGATCGAGCCACATCTTGATCGAGCTACCGAATGATCACATCGAGCCAATGTCTTCTTCACGCTGAGCCATGTCTTCATCACATCGAGCCAAATTTCCTCTTCTCATCGAGCCGTGCAAGAGCCCCAGATCGAGCCTCTTCTTCTTCACATCGAGCTACCGGATGATCACATCGAGCCAATGTCTTCTTCACGCCGAGCCATGTCTTTGTCACATCGAGCCAAATTTCCTCTTCTCATCGAGCCATGCAAGAGCCCCACATCGATCCTCTTCTTCTTCATGTTGAGCTACTCATCGAGCCACCCTTTCTTCACGTCATCGAGCCGCCACCACGTCGAGCCACTATGTCATGCAAGCCAAGTCTTCATTACACAAGCCGAATTATTTTCTCTCTATGTTCTCTCTATGTTCTTATGATGTTCTTGGTGATAAAACTCTGATTTCTTATAAAAATCTTGTTTAGCTTTTGATTTCTTCATTTCCTTGCTTAGTTTAGGGTTGTGATCTATCTGGTGCATGTTAATATTCTATTTTCCATCTTTAATCTAGTTTTTTGCCTTGATCATCATTTCTAGGTTTTGTTACTGTTTCATCATATCTCTGTTTTTCTGGGTTTGTGTTCTTTGTGTTCATCATCTTCATCTTCTGCATCTTAGGGTTTTAGATTTGTTCATCACGTTTTCTGTTTAGTGTTCTTGCTGTTCTTTATACCTTGACTTTTGATCATGATGTTCTGCTTAGTGTTTTCGTTTTCCTGTTTTCCTGCTTTCATACCCACCATGTGTAGTGACTAGTTTCCCTAGGTTCCTGAGGATGGGGTAAACTGATGTTGATTTCCTGATTTTCCTATATACCTAAGTTGTATGTCTTTAGATCCCTTCTATAAGAAGGGAACCCGTGGAACTTTGACGATTGGGGGGGGATTGTGACACCAATCCTAAGGGCCTGCAATGTTCCTTTGGAAGGAAAAGGTTACCCCGCAAGGTGGATAAATCTATCTTATTTGAGGAACTCTCAGTTCTTTGAGGGTCCAACTAATGAGCAGAAGTATAAGTTCATCCACCCACGCTTGAGAGTGGCACTCTTATCACTCCCCAATGAGCAAGTCACCACAATCAGAAGAGGGGACAACATTGACTTCCAACCAAGTGCTGAAGTTCTGATATCCTTCAAGAACATGGAAGAAGAGGAAGTAGTTGAAGAAGAAAATGCTGAAAGGATGGAAGTTCCAATTGATCAGAAGCTGAAATGAGCTTGAGTGCTATCACTTCGAAGAAGCCCCAACCACCAAGCAGGGGAAGAGTTTAGCAACAACTCACAAAAACATTGGCAAGCTTCAGAAATGGAATAAGTTCTAAGATAGCTACTTAAGTAAGATGACCTCTCAGATCAAGAAGCTTACTCTGAAGCTAAACAAAGCTACCTCCTCAAAGAAGCAAAGGTCCCCAGAACCCTTAGAGAGAAGTAAATCCATCACCCAAAGTCCAAGGCAACCACGAGTTGAGAAACATCACTATCACTCCTCTGTAGATCTTGGAAAAATTCAGAGGAGGAAGAGACATCACTTTGAAAGAGACAACCGTGGATCCACAAGCCATCACACTATTCAACAACCGCAACTACCTCAACAACCTCAAGAATTTCAACAACATCAGGAAGTTCAGCAACAACAAGAACTTCAGCAGCAACAACATCAACTGGAACAGCAAGAACCACTAGGTGTTTACCAGGGATACTATGAAATGATGAATGAGTATCTCTCTTGAGAATCCTTCATACCTTTTTAAGGTCCATCCCAATCCCACCCTTCATTGTATAATCCGCCCATTGTGCTTTGATTTATGCTTGCTATGTTTATTTGCTACTTCTGATTGTTGTTTGAGCTTTAAGTGTGTTTATGATTTTTCACTATTTGTCCAACCCTTGAGTCCATTTCCGAATTTGGTTACACAGAGACTATGTAATTCGAGTTTGGGGGAGGATTCAGGGGATTATCTCTAATGAAATTTCATGTTTGTTCCTTTGTATCCAACTTTTGCAGCATACATAGCATCTATAGCATGTAAAAACCATAAATATTTTCGAAAATTATCCTTCAAAAATAGAGTGTTCATATAGATGCATCTAGGTTGTTAGACTTATAGGTTGTTCATTTGCATATGCATAGGGAACTAGGAAGATGATAACCTTGTAAGCATGTTGTTTTCTCAGAAAATGTAAGTGCTCTGGTTATTAGTTGTCAAATGCATCATGAAATTATCTGTAAAACTGCACCTTGCTTGGAATGTGAACTTGCATGACCATTTATCTCCTGAAACATGTTGTGATTTGAAGTTTGCTCCAATTTATTCGAACTTGAATTTGAATGTATAATTACATGTTTGTGTGCTGAATATGAACCCATGGATAATATATACATATTTGGATTATCTTCTATCTTTTACCACTCTTGTCAACCCTAGTAGAATCTCCACCCTTGAACCTTGCCTTCTTTCAAACACTGAATTTACTACTGAGTGGCAGGTCTTTTATGGAATGATCTTAGTAGAATGTGTTAGGTTCAAACTGACAGAAATAGGGTCTCATGTAGTTCTAGTCCATGCTTTTTGGACTAGATAGGACTAGGTGGGATTTCATTTTGGATGTTGGTTTGAGTGGAAATGAATGGAAGGGTATTGGTAATTGGTAAAAATAAAATGTTAAGTAAGAACCTTAGGAGAGAAATGAAAAAAAAAAAAAAATCAGAATATGCTAGTAGAAAGTTTGGGGAAACAATGGTATGAAAAAAGTATGGCTAGTGCAGATTAAGAAAGTATGTGACAATTAATTCAAAAGGATAAAACCCAGAAAGATAGTATAAATGAAAAGGTCAAAGGCCATAAATTTTTAAGTAAATAAGTTCCTTAAACATCTAGCAGTCATTTAAGAAAGAAGTCTCTCCTAAGCGTAACTAAAGAAAAGATGAAAAAGGGGAATATGTGAATAAGTTGGATCACTTCAAGCTTCAAAGGGTAGATTTAGGACCTCCTACTGGGTAGAAATAGGAAACTTAGGTTTCATTAGCATTGGGTAGATGGGGTTTTATTTCTGTATGCATCTAAGTGTTCCTACCTTTAGCATTCTGCTAAAGCTCATTCCCTTTTGAGAGAACTCTTATTCTGAATCACTAACCATTGCATAAAGGGGTCATCTTAGCTCCTTAACATTTCCTTGACCAAATGAGTTCATTGAACGCACATGACTTGATCCATGGTTCCTGATTAATAAATGTTAAAGGGGCAAACAAATTTGAATGCATTATGGAAGTTGGAATTAGTCTGTGATTAACTGTGATGAGTATGGCTAAGGTTTTTAAGTAGGATGGGCTTGGGACTGCATTCTATAACTAGTAACCAGGACATTTATATTACTTGTGTTAGCAACATGTTTTGGTTCTGAGTTCCCACTTTCAAACCTCTCACCCAGACTTCTGAATTACTTGCTTGAGGGCAAGTAAAGATTTAGTTTGGGGGAGTTGATGTCTTTATATTTTCATAGTTTTTATAAGATATTTAGCATTAATTTTTAGGTCTTTAGGTGTTCATATATCATATTTATTGTTGTTATTAGTTGGTTTGTGATTTTTAGGGATTTTTGCATAGCATTTTCATATACATGCATTTTTGGATATTTTTCAGGACTTTGAGGATGATTCGTGAGAATTCATAAGAGAAACTGAAAATGCATGGAATGGAACTAGCACAAGGCCTGGCTCGATGGCAGACACTCTTTTGGATCGATCCAGTGATCGAGCCATACCCAAGTCCGGCTCGATCGTGCATGTTTTCTGGCTCGATCTCTCTCGGCCAACTCTCTTAGCCCGGATCGACCTTTGGCCCGATCCACGTCTCCTTTGGCTTGATCACAGATCGAGCCCACCTCGACCACACCAACATCTCTCAGCTTGATCCGGCAATCGTGCCAAACCTTGTCTCGACATATTTTTACACAGCTTGACCTCATGCACTTTGATGTCTCGGCATTTTAGTAATTTTTAGAAGCCATTTACAGTTATTTTAAGATCATTTAGATGTGAACATGTTGCATTTATAGGACTTTACTAGTAAGTTTGTATTTTCAGGAAATTCTGCATTAGCATTTGCATACATATGCATTTTGGAGATTTTTCAAGAATTTCAGAAGGTTTCAGAGCGTTATTGCAATATTCGAAAAGGAAAAGGAAATACTCGGGATGGAACAAACTCAATTTGAAACCAGGCCAACTTACTCATCGAGCCATATTTTGATCGAGCCAATGTCTTCACGACATGATCGAGCCACATCTTGATCGAGCTACCGGATGATCACATCGAGCCAATGTCTTCTTCACGCTGAGCCATGTCTTCATCACATTGAGCCAAATTTCCTCTTCTCATCGAGCCGTGCAAGAGCCCCACATCGAGCCTCTTCTTCTTTATGTCGAGCTACCGGATGATCACATGGAGCCAATGTCTTCTTCACGTCGAGCCATGAATTTGTCACATCGAGCCAAATTTCCTCTTCTCATCGAGCCATGCAAGAGCTCCACATCGAGCCTCTTCTTCTTCACGTTGAGCTACTCATCGAGCCACCCTTTCTTCACGTAATCGAGCCGCCACCACGTCGAGCCACTATGTCATGCAAGCCAAGTCTTCATTACACAAGCCGGATTATTTTCTCTCTATGTTCTCTCTATGTTCTTATGATGTTCTTGGTGATAAAACTCCGATCTCTTATAAAAATCTTGTTTAGCTTTTGATTTCTTCATTTCCTTGCTTAGTTTAGGGCTATGATCTATCTGGTGCATGTTAACATTCTATTTTCCATCTTTAATCTAGTTTTTTGCCTTGGTCATCATTTCTAGGTTTTGTTACTGTTTCATCATATCTCTGTTTTTCTGGGTTTGTGTTCTTTGTGTTCATCATCTTCATCTTCTGCATCTTAGGGTTTTAGATTTGTTCATCACGTTTTCTGCTTAGTGTTCTTGCTGTTCTTTATACATTGACTTTTGATCATGATGTCTGCTTAGTGTTTTTGTTTTCCTGTTTTCCTGCTTTCATACCCACCATGTGTAGTGAGTAGTTTCCCTAGGTTCTTGAGGATGGGGAGACTGATGTTGATTTCCTGATTTTCCTATATGCCTAAGTTGTCTGTCTTTAGATCCCTTTTATAAGAAGGGAACCCGTGGAACTTTGACGATTGGGGGGGGGGGGATTGTGACACCAATCCTAAGGGCCTACAATGTTCCTTTGGAAGGCAAAGGTTACCCCGCAAGGTGGATATATCTATCTTATTTGAGGAACTCTCAGTTCTTTGAGGGTCCAACTAATGAGCAGAAGTATAAGTTCATGCACCCACGCTTGGGAGTGGCACTCTTATCACTCCCCAATGAGCAAGTCACCACAATCAGAAGAGGGGACAACATTGACTTCCAACCAAGTGCTGATGTTCTGATATCCTTCAAGAACAGGGAAGAAGAGGAAGTAGTTGAAGAAGAAAATGCTGAAAGGTTGGAAGTTCTAATTGATCAGAAGCTGAAATAAGCCTGAGTGCTATCACTTCGAAGAAGCCCCAACCACCAAGCAGGGGAAGAGTTTAGCAACAGCTCACAAAAACATTGGCAAGCTTCAGAAATGGAACAAGTTCTAAGATAGCTACTTAAGTAAGAAGTTCAAAGAGATGACCTCTCAGATCAAGAAGCTTACTCTGAAGCTAAACAAAGCTACCTCCTCAAAGAAGCAAAGGTCCCCCGAACCCTTAGAGAGAAGTAAATCCATCACCCAAAGTCCAAGGCTACCACGAGTTGAGAAACATCACTGTCACTCCTCTGTAGATCTTGGAACAATTCAGAGGAGGAAGAGACATCACTTTGAAAGAGACAACCGTGGATCCACAAGCCATCACACTATTCAACAACCGCAACTACCTCAACAACCTCAAGAATTTCAACAACATCAGGAAGTTCAGCAACAACAAGAACTTCAGCAGCAACAACAACAACTGGAACAGCAAGAACAACCAGGTGTTTACCAGGGATACTATGAAATGATGAACGAGTATCTCTCTTGAGAATCCTTCATACCTTTTTAAGGTCCATCCCAATCCCACCCTTCATTGTATAATCCGCCCATTGTGCTTTGATTTATGCTTGCTATGTTTGTTTGCTACTTCTGATTGTTGTTTGAGCTTTAAGTGTGTTTATGTTTTTTCACTATTTTTCCAACCCTTGAGTCCATTTCCGAATTTGGTTACATGGAGACTATGTAATTCCAGTTTGGGGGAGGATTCAGGGGATTATCTCTAATGAAATTTCATGTTTATTCCTTTGTATCCAACTTTTGCAGCATACATAGCATCTATAGCATGTAAAAACCATAAATATTTTGGAAAATTATCCTTCAAAAATAGAGTGTTCATATAGATGCATCTAGGTTGTTAGACTTATAGGTTGTTCATTTGCATATGCATAGGAAACTAGGAAGATGATAACCTTGTAAGCATGTTGTTTTCTCAGAAAATGTAAGTGCTCTGGTTATTAGTTGTCAAATGCATCATGAAATTGTCTGTAAAACTGCACCTTGCTTGGAATGTGAACTTGCATGACCATTTATCTCCTGAAACATGCTGTGATTTGAAGTTTGCTCCAATTTATTCGAACTTGAATTTGAATGTATAATTATTATGTTTGTGTGCCGAATATGAACCCATGGATAATATATACATATTTGGATTATCTTCTATCTTTTACCACTCTTGTTAACCCAAGTAGAATCTCCACCCTTGAACCTTGCCTTCTTTCAAACACTAAATTTACTACTGAGTGGCAGGTCTTTTATGGAATGATCTTGGTAGAATGTGTTAGGTTCAAACTGACAGAAATAGGGTCTCATGTAGTTCTAGTCCATGCTTTTTGGACTAGATAGGACTAGGTGGGATTTCATTTTGGATGTTGGTTTGAGTGGAAATGAATGGAAGGGTATTGGTAATTGGTAAAAAGAAAATGTTAAGTAAGAACCTTAGGAGAGAAATGAGAAAAAAAAGAATCAGAATATGCTAGTAGAAAGTTTGGGGAAACAATGGTATTAAAAAAAGTATGGCTAGTGCAGATTAAGAAAGTATGTGACAATTAATTCAAAAGGATAAAACCCAAAAAGATAGTATAAATGAAAAGGTCAAAGGCCATAAATGTTTAAGTAAATAAGTTCCTAAAACATCTAGCAGTCATTTAAGAAAGAAGTCTCTCCTAAGCGTAACTAAAGAAAAGATGAAAAAGGGGAATATGTGAATAAGTTGGATCACTTCAAGCTTCAAAGGGTAGATTTAGGACCTCCTACTGGGTAGAAATAGGAAACTTAGGTTTCATTAGCATTGGGTAGATGGAGTTTTATTTCTGTATGTATCTAAGTGTTCCTACCTTTAGCATTCTGCTAAAGCTCATTCCCTTTTGAGAGAAATCTTATTCTGAATCACTAACCATTGCATAAAGGGGTCATCTTTACTCCTTAACATTTCCTTGACAAAATGAGTTCATTGAACGCACATGACTTGATCCATGGTTCCTGATTAATAAATGTTAAAGGGGCAAACAAATTTGAATGCATTATGGAAATTGGAATTAGTCTGTGATTAACTGTGATGAGTATGGCTAAGGTTTTTAAGTAGGATGAGCTTAGGACTNGGACTGCATTCTATAACTAGTAACCAGGACATTTATATTACTTATGTTAGCAACATGTTTTGGTTCTGAGTTCCCACTTTCAAACCTCTCACCCAGACTTCTGAATTACTTGCTTGAGGGCAAGTAAGGATTTAGTTTGGGGGAGTTGATGTCTCTATATTTTCATAGTTTTTATAAGATATTTAGCATTAATTTTTAGGTCTTTAGGTGTTCATATATCATATTTATAGTTGTTATTAGCAAGTTTGTGATTTTTAGGGATTTTTGCATTAGCATTTGCATATACATGCATTTTTGGAGATTTTTCAGGACTTTCAGGATGATTCGTGAGAATTCATAAGAGAAACAGAAAATGCATAGAATGGAACTAGCACAAGGCCTGGCTCGATGGCAGACACTCTTTTGGATCGATCCAGTGATCGAGCCATACCCAAGTCCGGCTCGATCGTGCATGTTTTCTGGCTCGATCTCTCTCGGCCAACTCTCTTAGCCCGGATCGACCTTTGGCCCAATCCACTTCAACCATTTGGCTCGATCCGGCGATCAAGCCATCTCGGCCATCTCCTTCTCCGCCTTTGGATCGATCTTGTGATCGAGCCACGTCTCCTTTGGCTTGATCAGAGATCGAGCCCACCTTGACCACACCATTATCTCTCAGCTTGATCCGGCAATCGAGCCAAACCATGTCTCGGCATGATTTTTACATAGCTCGACCTTATGGACTTTGATGTCTCGGCATTTTAGTAATTTTTAGAAGCCGTTTGTAGTTATTTTAAGATCATTTAGATGTGAACATGTTGCATTTATAGGACTTTACTAGTAAGTTTGCATTTTCAGGAAATTCTGCATTAGCATTTGCATACATATGCATTTTGGAGATTTTACAGGATTTTCAGAAGGTTTCAAAGCGTTATCGCAATATTGGAAAAGGAAAGGGAAATACTCGGGATGGAACAAAATCAATTTGAAACCAGGCCAACTTACTCATCGAGCCATATTTTGACGAGCCAATGTCTTCACGACATGATCGAGCCACATCTTGATCGAGCTACTGGATGATACATCGAGCCAATGTCTTTTTCACGCTGAGCCATGTCTTCATCACATCGAGCCAAATTTCCTCTTCTCATCAAGCCGTGCAAGATCCCCACATCGAGCCTCTTCTTCTTCACGTCGAGCTACCGGATGATCACATCGAGCCAATGTCTTCTTCACGCCGAGCCATGTCTTTGTCACTTCGAGCCAAATTTCCTCTTCTCATCGAGCCGTGCAAGAGCCCCACATCGAGCCTCTTCTTCTTCACGTTGAGCTACTCATCGAGCCACCCTTTCTTCACGTCATCTAGCCGCCACCACGTCGAGCCACTATGTCATGCAAGCCAAGTCTTCATTACACAAGCCGGATTATTTTCTCTATATGTTCTCTCTATGTTCTTATGATGTTATTGGTGATAAAACTCTGATTTCTTATAAAAATCTTGTTTAGCTTTTGATTTCTTCATTTCCTTGCTTAGTTTAGGGCTCTGATCTATCTGGTGCATGTTAATATTCTATTTTCCATCTTTAATCTAGTTTTCTTGCCTTGATCATCATTTCTAGGTTTTGTTACTGTTTCATCATATCTCTGTTTTTATGGGTTTGTGTTCTTTGTGTTCATCATCTTCATCTTCTGCATCTTAGAGTTTTAGATTTGTTCATCACGTTTTCTGCTTAGTGTTCTTGCTGTTCTTTATACCTTGACTTTTGATCATGATGTTCTGCTTAGTGTTTTCGTTTTCCTATTTTCCTACTTTCTTACCCACCATGTGTAGTGAGTAGTTTCCCTAGGTTCCTGAGGATGGGGTAGACTGATTTTGATTTTCTGATTTTCCTATATGCCTAAGTTGTCTGTCTTTAGATCTCTTCTATTTCACTGTTCTTCATGCTTGTTTCCTTCTGATCAATTGAAATCTGAACTTGGGCATTTCCGCACTCAAAAGGTGTCTGATGAAATGCATGAACATAGTGATTTCAGAGATTCGCATATCCTAGCCTAAGAGATTAGATGTTTAGGGTGCTTATTGGCTTTAGTAGATTGGTTTGCTGTTGAACCGGTCTTCTTAGAGTATATTTTTCCGGACGCGGTCAAATTTAGCAAGAGTTAGACGACGTAAATTATATTTTAAATAAGATAAATTTAAATTCTTTGATCGACGTGGCTATTTGACTATAGCATAACGATACTAATTCTTTAACTTCAGCTATGAATTGATGTGAACGTTCTGCTACTTAATTATTATGGACGAGGTGTTGTTTGAAGTTGATGTATTTTTAGTAGCCGAGCTCTTTTTGACGAGACACTTTGATAATTTATTGTTTTCTTTATCTCGTCGATCTGATTACCTCTTTACTTCGTCGATCCCGTCGATTCACTAATTTCTATCTCTTCACCGTTTCTCTCACTATTTTTCCGAGCATCCTCCCTTTAATCGATCCTTCCCCCTATTTATACTGATCCTAATCATATCATAGTGCGGTGAACAGTACCTGACAGGTGTCTTCACCTAGTCTATCATTTCATGCAATTAATGGGCTTTTTCGGGTCAGATCTATTTTAATGTTGGGCCTTTAATGGGTGCTAAACCCTGGCCCAACAGTTACTCTCCCCCAAGTCGACGAGGTACTCGACGACTAAATACTTCGTTGGGTTTGATGCTATGGTTGTGAATTAACGAAAGAAAATGGGTCAAGTTGACGTGGTAAGAAATACGGATTAGCCGTCAAAGTAAGGGATACAGATTAAGTCGACGAGGTAGGGAATCTAATGTGAATGTCGAGGTTCATATTTCAAAGACGTTCTCTCGATGTTGACGAAGTGATTTTTTGTTCTGGTTGATCGACGACACGGGAAGTTTAGTGGCTCACTCGACATGGTGTAAATCGCCGAGGCTCCAACTTTATTGACAGGTTTTGCTGTGATTCGAGGAAGTGATGCATTCGACGGAATACAACTTACTTTGATTAAACAAGATCTTACTTTGACGATATTATTATTCGACGAGGTGGTGGAGGAAAAAGTGCTTTTCACAGTTTTCGAAGCGTCATGCCCATTTGGACAAGAGTCTTTTCGCATTCCACATAAGCTATTATAAGGGTCCCCTCTTCATTTATGTTATTATCTTCTCCTTGCGCTTACAGGTACAACTTCTCTCTCTATTCTCTCTGCTTTCTCTCTCTAGGTTTAGAATTTTTTTGCCCCTTTTTGTTTTTTGCTCCGCCGCTAAATTTCCTGCCAGTTTTGTCGTCGGAGAAATTCGTCACCGATTTTTCTGAGTAATGTCCGGTGGACTTCAATTATTAACTGTTAAGGAAGAAGTTATGTCAAACGAAGTAGATTCAACGATGGAGTCTAGAAACAATCAACTAGTCATCCATCAATCTAGCCCAGATAATGAAAATTCTAGGCAATTAGTTGTCGCCGAGGCATCAGCCGAGGAAGAGTATTTCCTGCGTCAAATTGATTCATGACCCTTTCTCGACGAGGCAAGTACCTCTGAGGCGGATCACAAAGAAGGCGACTTTTTTACAGGATCTGGTCCAATGTAGATGACGCATGATTCGTTGGCCGCGCTATGCGTTTTATGTAAGATTGAAGATACCAACCTCGAGTTTAGGATTCCGCAGTACTTTGAACGGTTGTGGTCTCTACCTGAAGGCTACTTTACACTTTTCAAAGATTATTTCACCGACGCAAACCTCTGGTTTCCACTGCCTCACTTGTTAATGGCCTTCTGCGCTCGACGTCGCATGGCAGTGTCGCAACTATCAACTGTGGCGGTTTGTAATATAACGGCGATCCTACTCTTGGGAAACGAGATAGGGATCGACATATCTATCAATTTCTTCGATCTCCTGGCGACTATACACAAGGTTCATAAGGCTGTGAAGAATGGGGAGAATACCCTGAATTTTGATATTGGGTTCTTCTACGTGAGAATGAAGCCGAAGTACACTCTTCTCACCGGAGCTAAGGGAAAGATTTGGGATTGGAAGAGGCGATACTTCTATGTTAAAATTAACGACGCGGCTATGCCTGAATTAGGAAGAGAGTTTTTGCGAGATTGGGCATTAGAGATTGGTAGTGTCTCGGCTAATCATAGTATCTAGTTTCTCAAATGCTTAACACATTTTCTTGTTGTTTTGCAGATAAACCATTTCCTTTAGAAGCATTTCCGGACTGCTTTCTTGACTCGGTCGACAAGTTATCGAAGGCTTCCATACTCAAGTGGCCTGAAGTGGACGCAGCCAGGATTAGACGGAGTTTGTCTCGCCTTGGTAAAGGTAATTATCTCGCATTTATTTTCTTTTCTTACCTCGTCATTTTTATGTTCTTTTTTTTTGTTTCAGTTAGACGAGAAGATTATTCGTACCCCAAGAAACCCAACATGTCTTGAGACTTCTTGAAAAGCTTAAGAGAAAGTTCTTTGAAAACGCAAGCCGAAGCTGGTACTCAAAAGAAGCCTCCACTCGCCGGAGCAGAAAAGAAAGAAGCTAAGAAGCCCTCGAAGATGAAATCTCTGGTGTCTTCGGCGAAAACAGCCATGGAAAACCGAAAAAAGGAAAAGGCTATTGAACAGGCCGAGCTGTCTCAACAACTTCAGGAGAAGCTGGGGTTGGCCGCGAAAAAGGCCAAAGGAAAATCTCATATGGTAGAATCGAGCCCCAAGAAAAGGGACGCGGCTGGAGAGTTGAAAAGACTGGAAACTAAGAAGGAAGCCGAGAAGGAAACTGAGAAGGAAACTGAATCGTTGAACAACCCGAGTCCCATCATAAATGTGGACGAAGAACATCCGACAGACGGCGGTGGAGAAAACATGTACGTCAATCTTGAGGAGTTATTTGATGACAACACCGAAGCTGAAGGCCAGCTCCACAAACAGCCTCGTCGCGAACCTATCCCTTTCTCCTTCGCCTACCTGGATGCGTCCAAGCTGATTAATGACGCTGAGGCATGCGGTGATTTAGTTAGTCAAATCCTAGGACTCAATCACCCAGTACCTTGTTCGTCTAACTCTCCTACTCGTCAACTGTTCAAGACTTATGCTTCGTATGGTATTCAGGTAAGTTTCTTATTGCTTTGTTGTATTTGCCTCTTCCCTAAATGACTTAGCACTATTTTTGAAACAGTTTTTTGCTGCGGCGAATGCTATGGTCACCCTCTATGATTCTAAATTAACAAGAACTTCTGCTTCTCGGGACGAGCTCCAGAGACTTCTCGATCAGTCCAAGGCTGCTGTTGCTTTGGACGCGCAAAAAAGAAAAGACTTAGAGGTTGAAGTCGAAGATTTAAAGCAACAGATAACCCGTCTGAACGAGGAAAATATCCGTATTACTGAGGCTGGCAGAAGCCAAAGGGAAGAGTTTGAAGGGGAAAAAGGTCGTCTTCTGGAAAAAAACGCAAAGGTTAAGGACGAGCTTGCTGTGATGAAGGAAACTTTGGGGTTAGAAAGGGCTGGCCGGGATGCCCTTATTTTGAAAAAGGGGCAGCAAATGCAAGAAAATGTACTGCTCGTTTTGAGAGGATTCGACGTCATTTGGATGGTCGAAATGCAGCTGACACCGTGGCCAAGAACATCTGAACAATTGAAGGAACACTTGGTGTCATGGGCCTCATAGAGGAGATGGGTGGCTCAGTCCCAGAAGCCATTGTGGAAAACCTGCGGAAGAGTCTTAAGACTTGGAAGGACGAGCTGAGCAAAATCGAAGTGTTTCCACTATCGGATGAAGACCTTGGTGTTTCTCTGGTGGTTAATGAGTCCGGTTCCAATCACGATCTTCTTTCCCAAGAGGAAGTTGGTCGACTCCGTAATAGTGAAATCGAAGCCTCGACTGTAGAGGTGACCGGGAATAAGACTTCCCCCCCCAAATGCTCAGGCTTAACTCTATTTAAACTTAGGATTTTTTTTTTGTTTATTTTGTCGAATTAAGTCTTTTGTAGCCGTCCCCTTTTGTTAAAAAATTTTGACGCCCTGTAAAAACTCTCGACGCCCTGTTATTTACTTTTGTTAATGAATTGACTCGTCGAGGTTATGTTTTAAAAGATTATCTTAAAAAGTTTACTCATTCGATAACCTTTAGTTTTCAGTTTAAAATTAATGTGACTTAACTTCTTAGAAAAAATTGACAAGGTCTTAGCTTTAAAGGCGACGAGGCTTTAGCTCGTGTTAAAGTCGACGAGGCTTTAGCTCGTGTTAAGGTCGACGAGGCTTTAGCTCGTGTTAAGGTCGACGAGGCTTTAGCTCGTGTTAAGGTCGACGAGGCTTTAGCTCGTGTTAAGGTCGACGAGGCTTTAGCTCGTGTTAAGGTCGATGAGGCTTTAAATCGTGTTAAGGTCGACGAGGCTTTAGCTCGTGAAGTATGATAGATTATGACTTGCAAGTGAATTCCAATTAGGTAAGTAGGGTTACCTACTCCCCTCCAAAAAACCAAAATAATACAAAGTTGTGTCAGGAGCTGCGTCTTCTTATAGTGCGAAGACTGCCTACGTACCCATTTTAGAGGGATCAAGCCAGACGTAGTTCTGTTTTACAATGGTGAAAAAGATTTAAAGGTAAAGTTTCAGGTGTCGACCGTTCCAAGGTCAAGGCAATTGTTGTCTATCCAGCATGGCCAATTGGTAGGCGTTAGGTGCGATGACGCTGATGACTTCGTATGGTCCTTCCCAGTTACTTCCTAGTTTTCCTGCTCCGTATTCCCTTGTATTATCAAAGACATGTCGTAGGACGAGATCGTCAACTGTATAATGTCGATATTTGACATGTTTATTACAATTTCGTGCCGCCATCTGTTGATAATTCTGCATGTGCAGGAGCGCCTGGTCTCGTAATTCTTCCAGCTCGTCGAGCCTGTCTAAAGTTATTTAAAACTTAAGAAAAGTTAGGGTATGTTGGCTAAAATAATCGAAAGTAACGTAAAAAGCTTGGAACAGTTTCGACCCTACCTTTCATCAAGTCGGTGTTTAAATCATCATGCCGAGATAACATCATCCATCGTAAACTATAAACGTTAACCTCAGCAGGAACCTAGCTTCAACACCATGCGAAAGGGAAAAAGGAGTCGCGTTTGTTGATGATCGGGGAGTTGTGCGATATGACCACATGACACCGTCCAACTCGTCAGCCCATACTCCTTTCTTCTTCTCAAGTCGCTTCTTAAGTCCGTCAACAATGGTCTTGTTAACAGCCTCTTCTTGTCCATTACCTTGTGTATATCTTGGAGTTGAATGGCTAAGCTTTATTTTCCATTTGGTGCAGAAGCCTTCGAACCGGTATGAACAGAATTGGGTACCGTTGTCAGTCACAATCTCATACGGTAGACCATGCCGACAAATAATGTTTTTCCACACGAAACTCTGAACTTCGGCGTCTTATATTTTAGCAAAAGCTTCGGCTTCAACCCACGTTGAGGAGTAGTCGACCATTACCAACAGATATCGTTGTTGTCGGGATGAAGGGAAAGGTCCGACGACGTTCATAGCCCATCGCATAAATGGGTAAGGAGGTGTTGAGAACCTTAAAAATTCAACCGGTTGATGTGACGTTGGGGCGTGGCGCTAACATTTTTCACACCTTCGACAATAATCTTGGCAATCGGAAACCATTATGGGCCAGAAGTGAACGTGACGCTTGATTTTTAGTACCAGGGAGCAACCACCGGAATGGTTGCCACATGCACCCTCATGCATTTCAGCCATTACTCGGTTGGCTTCGACTTTCGATACACATCGTAATAACATTCCAGATATATCCCGCCGAAATAACTCGCCATCCAACAACACATACCTCGAAGCTCTGATCTTGAGCCTTCGGGCTGCCCATTTATCAGTATGTAAGGAGCCCCTATCTATATAGGCACATATCTCGGATCTCCAATCTTCTTCTGCTTGTTCACCAACTATTTCTTCATCAGTTAAGGTTGTCTCCCCTGAAATCTTGCTTACCAAATGTACCTTGGTGTGTTATATACTTGGAACGGTGATCTCCTCGATTGGGATTGATCGCGCCAGCCTACTCGTCGACGCCGAGGCTAGGGTTGCCAAACTATCAGTAGAAGTATTTTCGCTTCTGGGATTTTCACAATCTCAAGATCGTCGAAGTCTTTTGCAAGATTTTGGACGAGGCGGAGGTATAAAGTCATATTATCATCCTTCGCTTCATAATCGCCCTTATACTGGCTTACGACGAGCTGGGAATCGCAATGAACGCGAATCACCTTTATGCCCATGCTTTTTGCCAAACGAAGTCCAGCAAGTAATGCCTCATACTCAGCTTCATTATTCGAAGCTGAAAATCTCAATTTGATGGACTGCTTGATGATTTCAGCAGTTGGGGATTCGAGACGAATCCCAATGCCTGATCCATTTGACCTCGACGAGCCGTCAACATATAGATTCCACACTCCAGTTGTACACGAATCAAGGGGTTCGAGAGGTAATTCTACGAGAAATTCGGCGAGAGCTTGAGATTTAATACTAGTGCGACTGCAGAATTCAATGTCATATTCGCTCAGCTCAATGGCCCATTTTGCCATTCGTCCAGAATGACTCGGACTATGCAAGATTGCCCGTAAAGGTTGAGTAGTCATTACTGCGATCGAATGAGAT
>OVBE01001788.1:1084-34304 GCA_900406425.1 Iberis pinnata | reverse complement strand
TATATATATATACGAAGTATTTCCATAAAACTTGATTTCCAAGTTTTTTATATAACTTTATTAACTAATATTAATAAATTTATATAAAAAATTTTAAAAAAAAAATGATTGAGAATAAAAAATTAGCATTGGTTGAAAGTTGTGGGAGAGAATTTATTGGGAAAAAACGATAATCATTTTTGTGCAATTTTTGTAAGAAAATCACGTATTAAGAAACATAGGTGGGCCCATTCTCCTATAGGCTTGTCTAATGGTTAAGTATCTAGAACTAGAATATTGTATGAATGTAGCATCTAAAAAATTTAGGTTCAAGCTCTATAGTCGGTAAAATTTTATAATTGTTGTTGTAAGGTTGACAAAAAAGAACATAGGTGTATTGTTTTAGAAATAATTGTAGAATTAGTCATATTTTGGTTTTTTAATTGGAGAAAGAGGTATATTTTGAATTCATTTGTGAATAAGGTAGTTTCTAATGTAAAATAACAATGATATCATCTTTAATATTTATTAATTACTAATGAAAATAAATAGGAAATAAATACTATTAATTTTCTGGGATTAATTACTAATGGAAATAAATAAATAAAAAAGATTTAATCATTAATGNTTTAATTACTAATAGAAATAAATAAGAAAAGAAAGATTTAGTCATTAATGGACAAAAGAGTGATTAAGGTAAATAAGTACAGAGAGATTAAAGTTATGCACACGTTTGTGTTCATATGCACAAGTTTGTGTTCATATACACACGTGTATTCATATGAATATATGTGTGTTCACATAAACATACATATATTCACATCAACACAATATAACAAGATGAAGAAAATGTATTCATATGAATTATAACATGTAAATGCATTCAGATGCACATGTTTGTCTTTATGTGAATACATTTGTGTTCATATAAACATATGTATGTTCACATCATCAAAATACAACACTATGAACAGGATGTATTTATATGAATTATAACATGCATTTATATGAATATTAATATATTCGTCTTAAATTGGTAAAAATACGACTACTTGTATCTGTTATATTCTGTATATGCATTCATATGAGCCAAAAAGTGTTCATATAAATACATTGTATTCATATGAACACATGACGTATATATGGTCATAATGACACATAATCCACTTTCCTTGTTGATTTATTTTTGATTAATATATGGTAATAATGAAACATAATTCACCTTCCTAAAATTTCAAACGGTTCATTACATTTTTTATTCAAAAAGGTAATTTTTTAAAAATTAATTTATAGATTATTTGCTTTTTTATTTTTTTAAAATAACCAAAGGATAGTATAGGCAATATTATATATTGTTTCCCATAACACACCTAAATCACTAATTACATTCCCATACCCACCCATTTGCCCAATTTGAAAGAAAAAAGCACCTAGTTTGCTAATTCACTCATTATTTTAAGATAGTTTATTTATTGATTACGTAAACACATGAGGTGAATTTACCAATTAGTAAAACTTTCCTTATCTAGCTTGTCTCCCATGATTAGGGCGATTTTAGCGATTTTAAAACTTTCCTTATCTTGCTTGTCTCCCATGGCTGCTCACGCCGGCTACCTCCGTGCTATGTGATGGTGTCGTCTCCGCCGCCTCATCAACATGGAGGTAGTGCTTTATCTTCAACAAACCTCTGGTCCTCAATTGTTTCTTCCTCCGATCTACGAACTCTTAATTCTTCACGACCGTCTTTACTGCATCTCACAGCACAGCTACGGCTGTGGTCCCACCAGAGCTCGTCTCTGACCCTCAGCCCTTATGGAATAGCTTTTTAGTCGGTTACTTCATTGGGACAGCACCTCACATTGGAAAGGTTCACGCCACAGTAAACAGGCTATGGAACCATGAAGGCAAATCGCCAAAAATAGATCTTCAATTTATTAAGGAGGACACCGTTCTCTTTAAGATCGAATCTAAATCTCTTCGTAATAGCATTACTCGGAAAAAAAATATTGGCATATCTCTGTTATTTTACTCGTGATGCAGGAATGGAGCCCTTCACAGATCAACCGGAAACCTGATCTCACTGCGATGCCGCTGCGGGTTGACTTCCATAACGTGCCTGGCTCTCTCTTCTCTAATGCGGGACTTAAATTTCTTGGTGACATAGTTGGCGAAGCTCAGAAACTACACCCCACCAATGTGCGTTGTATGCGCTTGGATATAGCTCGGGTCATGGTGGTTGTTAATCTTGAGAAAGAGCTAACTGAGAAAATACAACTTACCGCTATTGCTCAACCTGTCCTTGTTTCATTTCCATTGCTACCTATTCAGTGTACCCAATGTTATTCCCTGGGTCACAAACCCGCTGAGTGTCACAATAAAGAATCAGCCAGCAAAGAAGCCTCACGAGATGAAGACGATTCCAGCGCAATGCTTAAATCACCACACAATGATGTCGCTTCCGATTTGCCTGATGGCTCAACCAATACCGACACTAACTCTGGAAATGGCGTACCTCAACCCAATGTTGTTCATTCCGACAAAGACTGGATACCACTTCTAACCGATCCTATCACTCCTCCTATTGTTGATTTAATTCAAATTCCATTGCCTACTCATGTCTCTGTTTCTCGTTAAGGGACACCGGATGCTTCATTGGACAAAACAACCTCTTGTCCTCCTTCTAAAGTCTCCTTAACGGATCCGGCTCTTGAGATCATAGCACCGTCCAGCTCCTTTCCTTACCCAAATACCGACAAGCAAAGCGCATTAGCACTACCCACCTCCTCTCACCACTTTGAGGCCCAAGCAGAGGATGTTCAAGATGGATGGGAGATTGTTGTTCGTGGCAACAAAACTACTAACAACTCCCCCATTGAAAAATCTATCATCTCCTTCCAAATCCCCACCTAAATTTTTTCATTCACGTGTTTTTGCTTTATCTAATGATAATGATGATGAACAGGGCGATAAGGAAGAAAGCCAAATATCCGAATAGGAGTAGGATGTATCGCTAGACAATTACAGGACAGCCACTTCATCTAAGCTCATGCAACTTACTAAGCAAAAACAAGTGATACCAGCGCTAGCTTCTCGTAAGCTAGCGAAGCAGGCTCCGTTAAAAAAACTGAATCATGTCTCCTCACGGAGACACTAATGCAATGTCTTTATTTGAATGGAATATCTGAGGCTTTAATCAGCCTTGGAAGCAAAAGATCGTCTATAATTGGATATGTACCACCGATCCCCAGCTTGGATGCTTTCTTGAGACTCGTGTTCAGCAATCTCATATCCCGATGATTGTACTCTGCACTCCCGAACTGGAACATTCTACATAACTACTCAACTCATCGGTTGGGTCGTATTTGGGTTTGTTGGCAGGAGGGAGTTGTCGTTACTCCCCCCCCCTTTTAATTACTGCTCAAGTTATTACCATCCTCGTTACGCTTGTAACAGGGGACACACTAATTGTTTCATGTGTTTATGCCTCTAACTTTCAGGCTAAAAGAGTTCATCTCTGGGACGCGCTTCAGCACAGTCTTCGCATTTACGGAAATCGGGCTGTCCCGCGGATAGTCATGGGAGACTTTAATGAAGTTCTCTCTACCTCGGACCATTCTCTGCAGGGCTCGTGGTTTAGACAGCTGGGCATGAATCAATTCCAAGACTTTATTCATAGATGCGACCTTACGGATTTGGAGTATCTGGGGCCTCGTTTCACCTGGTGGAATCACCAAGATGCCAATCCTATTGCCAAAAAGCTCGACCGCGCTTTAATCAATGACACTTGGGCTACCTCTTATCCTCACGCCTATGTTGTCTTCGAATCGAATGGCATCTCCGACAATGCCCGATGTGTTGTTCATTTCACTACTCCTGACTCTTTTATCCGTAAGCCCTCCAAATTTAACAATTTCTGGTTAGATGACCCTTCGTTTTCCTCTGTTCTCAGGTCTCACTGGCTGGAAGGCTCATCCCTTGCTCACTCCCGTCTGGCTCTGCGTTTGTTCCAGACTAAGCTTAAGTTGTTGAAAAATCATTTCCGTCAGCTTAATACAACATCGTACGGTGATCTATCAACACGAACGCGGGAGGCTTTTACTCATCTTCTTCACTACCAATCATAGGCTCTCACGGATACATCCGTGCTCAACATCCATGCCAAGGAAGACGCAACTTGTTCTTGGCATTCTGCTTCTGTAGAGCGCTTATACCAAGAAAAATCTCGTATCTTATGGTTAATGCATGGTGATCAAAACACCGCCTTCTTCCACTGAGTCACCAAGGCTCATGCAGCCCATAATAATATCAAGCATCTCACTTTGCCTTCTGGAGAAGTGGTTACGGACTTGCATTGGATTAAAAGTGCAGCGGTATCTCACTTTAAATCAGTTTTTCAGACTAATGATGCTATCACTCCTATTTTTCAGGATACCCTATCGATGCTAATCACTCAACGTTGCTCCCACGATGCCATTTCTGCGTTAGTTGCTCTAGTTCTAGCTCATGAAATCCATTCCACTCTCTTTTCCATGCCAGCCAACAAAGCTCCCGGCCCCGACGGCTATACCTCTGAGTTTTGTAAAGCAGCTTGGCCAGTTCTTGGGACCGAATTCATCACAGTGGTGCAGTCTTTGTTCATCTATGGTTTCTTACCTACGGGTATTAATGCAACGCTATTCTCCCTCATACCCAAAGGCGATGATCCACAGACAATCAAAGATTTCAGACCGATGTCTTGTTGCAATGTCATCTATAAAGTTATCTCCAAGATTCTTTCCAACCACCTTAAGCAATACCTTCCCAGTATCATTGAGCCTAACCAAAGCGCTTTCATTCAAGACAGGCTGCTCCCGGAAAACGTCCTTCTCGCCATATAAGTAGTCAAAGACTACCATAAACCGTCAATAACCTCCCGGTTCACTCTCAAGTTGGACATTTCTAAAGCGTTTGATACCATTAACTAGCGGTTTATTGTCTCCATTTTGCAGGTTATGGGCTTTCCGGACAGATTCATACATTGGATTTACTTGTGCTTATCCACGGTAACGTTCTCGATTATGGTCAACGGTGAACCAGATGGTTACTTTCCGAGCACTAGAGGAATAAGATAAGGTTGTGCTCTTTCCCCTTATCTCTATGTCATTGCGACTAATGTGCTATCCCGAATGCTTAATGATTTTTTTGTTTCTGGTTCAATTGGTTATCATCCTTGGTGCAATACTATTAGATTAACACATCTTTGTTTTGCAGATGATATTTTGATCTTCCCGGAAGGCACTTTACCTTCACTCCACAGTATCTTACACGTTATGACTGTCTTTGGGGCTGCTTCTGGATTAAGAATCAATCTCTCCAAATCCTCTATCTATATTCCAGGTATTCCTCACCCTTCCATGCAACAATTTCTTACGGTTTTAGGTTTTAAGGTTGACAACCTACCGGTTCGATACTTGGGGTTACTCTTAACGACCAAGGGGCCAATTTAATCAATAATAACAAATCTAGACTAAGAACCTAACAATTTAAATCCATTAAAGTCAAACCATAACCATCAAAACATGTTTTTCTTGGGAAATCCCTAAAACCTAACAAAGAGACTACTCAGACATAGTCAAGCAATCAACAATCATTATTTGAGAAAGCATATTCAAAAACCATAATTTTATTAAAGTAAATAGAGAGTTCATAATTCTTCTCCAAAATACAGGTGTCTGGATTCATCTCTCTCTCTCTCCGAAAGATCTCAAAATAATGAACTGTTTATGTGTTTTTGATCTCAATTATAACTTAATGCTTATTAAAATAAACCATAAGCTTCTGACTTATATAGAAGTCAAAATAATAAAACCTAATCAGGAAAACCTAAGATAGAACTTGAGGACGGAAACGTCCTTTTGACAAATCTTCAAAAATTCTCGAGCATCTGGATCGGTCGATCCAAACTTACGAAAGTTTGGTAGTCTTTTGGATCGATTGATCTGCTCCATCACATGCTGCACATGCTTCTTCTGCGAGACAGCTTGACCAGTCTTCAGTAAAATTGTCATAACTTTTGATTGCTTCAATGGATTGACCTCAAATCACTTTCATATGAAAGCTAACTTAGCCCATTCCATTCATAGAAACATCTCCAAATGATGATCAACTCCCGTTCTTTTGCTGAACTCTGCTTTTGCATTTGTCAAATTACATCCACTTCGTGCACAAAACACCTTTTTGCTCCAGAACGTCCAAAATACCTGGAATCATGAAAATATACCAAAAACACCTAGAAAATACTAGAATGATGACAAATAGCAAGTATAAATACTCACTAAAAGGCATCAAAATCGATTGATATCATTTCCTCCAGACTTAGATCTTTGCTTTTCCTCAAGTGAATAGAGAAAGGTTTTGAAACCACACAAAAACTCTCAGAATCTCAGCAACCTTAAGCATAGACATCAAAAATTAAAAGATACTGAACCTAAACAATCATTACGAAAGAACTGTTCACCACCACGTAACTAAAAAACTAATTCCTACTCTAGATCCAACATCAATCAAACTATTAAATCATCTCAACCAGCTCATTAAGTTCAATTTGATTAGAATAGATGCATTTTTACCTATGGGGTTTTGATTCAATGCGCACAAGCACCTGTTCTATCAAAGTTCCCATACCAAACAGAGCATCCAACGACTTCTGGTCCTGACCCAACTTCCCCTTTTCTCACTTCTTATTTTTATTTTCTCACTTTTCTGCATTTTTATTTTTTTTCTTACTTTCGCACTTTTCTGCATTTTACTTTTCTTACTACTTTTAAACAGTCTGGTAATGACTACAGACTTCTAGGTCACGCTTTCAACACTTTTTCTAAACTGGTTTTTATTTTCTGAAGGGAGGGAGAGAAAGGATCCGGATCGAACTGAAAGAACTTGTCGGTTTTATAGAACACTGAAGAGCAAGACACTTAGCTTTCAAAGTATCATACCACCACAAGCAAGAGAAATTAAGTTCAGTATTAAGTCCTATCATGGAAGAGCTAGCATTAAATCATCAACAATCCAAAAGATCTAGACTTTCAAAAACAAAACAATCAGCAATGGGGTTCCAATCCTAAACAGATCAGGTTTTATCTAAGCCAGCAATCTAAAAAAATCAATAATATACTCACACTAGGTTGGTTATCATCATAGATTTTGGTCATTGTTCCTTCAACTCGACTTATTAAAAACCAAAAAATTTGAAAATTTTCACCAAACTGATGAAACACCAAAAGACATAAAATATGATTAGTAACTATACTCCCTCTCCCAGACTTAAATCACACCGTCCCGGTGTGAAATAAACCCAAGAGAAGGAATAATGATGAGAATAAATAGGAAAAAATAGTTTAAAAGAATTTCATTACTTACCTGGAACAAAGATCGACTGAAAATTTTTGTACGATGGATCGATCGATCTGAATGTCCGACATGAATTTTTGCATTTTCCTGAAACATCTCTTAAAATCAAAACTAAAAATTAATAAATTGGTTAACTAATTCGGACTGACTCCAACAAAAACCAAAGAAGAAAAATCAAATAAGCGGGTTGCCTCCCACTCAGCGCTTTATTTGACGTCTATAGCTAGACCCACTTGCCTTCTATGTTAAATCTGGTTCAGCTCCAATATAGGCTATAGTTCCTCCATCTATCCTGATATATGAAACTTCAACATCTTATGCATTGCTACCTTCTTGAAATCCTTCCCTTTATTTTTAAGACCTTGAACAAAAGGAATCCTAACCTTAGAGAAAGGTTTTTGAAAACATTTACTCTTCACTCTATAATCAACTCATACTTCACCCATTGACTTGGGAATCAAAGTCATGTGAGGTTTCTTCCTGCCTTCTTTCAAACTTCCTTCACCTTTGTTTTTGTCTTTCGAAACTGGTTCTGGTGCACCCTTTTATTTTCCTTGATCATCCAGATCCAACTCAGCATTCTCATCGATCTTTTGTAAGTTTATCTTCTCCTCTTCTTCATTCTTGGGGTGTAACCTTTGAGTGGAACTTGAGATTCAGTGCTCATGACTTCAACATCAGATTCGGTCTGAGGGGCCTACTCCGGTTTTACCTCTTTGATCACTATGATCCTTGTTGTCGGTACGTAGGGTACTAAGGGATAGTAGTATGTCTTCTGGATGTTGGTGAGATAGATTTGTTTCTGAGGAACATGCATCACACATTCTACTGATGCTAAGAATGGTCTTCCTAGAACTAATGATCCTTGAGAATTCCCATTCGTGTCAAACACATGGAAATCAACAGGGACTATGCAATCTCCCACTTGCACCATAACATCATATATGAAACCACTAGAAGCCACGACAGAATTGTTAGCCAAAGCAAACAACATTCTCGAAGGTCTTATATCCCTAAGTCCCAGCTTCTCGGCTACCATCTTTGACATGATGCTAACAGTAGCACTAGTATCACACAATGTTTGGTTGAACAGGACTCCTTTAACCTTTACAAGTCTCCTTAACGGAAGAAACTGTTGAGAGACAACATCATAGTACATGTGTTCTTCAGTAGGGGCCTTAGGTCTGCTGGGGTAAGACGTTTGGATCTTAGCAAGTTGCTTTGAACTTGGTGCAGATTTTGGGGGTGGATCGATCGATCCCTTGGTTCTTTGGAATTTGGTCCGATGGATCGATCGGTCCAGGTTGGATCGATCGGTCTAGGTTGGATCGATCGATCGGAAGCTTCTGAGCTTTTCCATAACTTTGGATCGATTGATCCCTCCTTGGATCGATCGATTTGAACCTCTGCATCACTTTTCCGTAACTTTGGATCGATCGATCCCTCCTTTGATCGATCGATCTGAACCTCTGCTTTACTTTTCCCATTCCAAAAATTTGCAGATTATGCAGACTTTTCATCCTTTCCATCAGAACTTGAATTCAATGCCTTGATATATCCCTTGGGATTATCTTCAACCTTCCCTGGTAGCATACCAGCTTGTCTTTTAACTGCTTCAGAAGTTTGAGCAACTTGTACATCTAACTTCTTCACATGAATAGACAATGATTCGAACTTGTTGTTCAAATCATTATACATACCATCCAGCTTTGCATTCAAATTCTTTTCAGAATGTTGTTAACTCTCTAAGATTTGCTTCAACATCATCTCCATCTTATTATCTTGTTGCACTTGAGGTTAAACTGTTTGCTGAAAACCAAGTTGAGGGGCTTGTTGAAAACCTGATTTATGAACAAATGTTTCTCCATATTTCTATGCAAAGTTATTCTGAGGAGGGTAAGACTGATCATGAGGATTCGCGACATTAGTACTTCTCCATGAAAGATTACCCTTGTTGTAACATGGATGTATCCTTAGTTGTAGACTTTTTGTCCCTGGCTATTAATATAGCTAACCTCTTCGATGTTCTCAGTTTCATTGACTGCGAAGCAATCAGCTTCAACTTTCTCAACATCTTCAGCAAAACTAACATGCTTCTCATTCTGTTTCTCCAGAAACTGAGTAAGAAGCTCATTCACCTCTGCTAGTCCAGATGAATCTGAACTAGACGATCGAAGCCTTCGATCAAAATCAGGACAATGGTTTCTATTACTAGCAGCAAGATTGTCGATTAGCTTGTAAGCTTCATTCACGGGTTTAGTCATGAAATCACCAGTACTAGTTGTATCTAGAAAGAGTTGGTATTTCTGATTAATACCTCTATAGAAAGTGTTCAAGAGGTTCAATTTAGAAAAACAGTGATGTGGACAATCCCACATGTACTCCTTGAACCTGTCTCATGCCTCATAGAAGGATTCCACCGGTCCTTGCTGGAATTGAGAGATCTTACTTCTCAAATTTTTGGTTCAGGTGGAGGTGTAAAAATGGTTCAGAAACTTGGCTTTGTAGTCATCCCAAGTTTCTATCGAGTTAGCAGGTAATGACTTTAGCCACCTCAGAGCTCAATCAGCTAAATAACGATTGAAGAGCTTACAATGCACAAAGTCTTTAGAGGGTCCATTCAGCTGAGTAGTGATGCATATGTCTTCAAAACTATCAATATGATCCATAGGATGCTTGGTAGACAAGCCATGAAACTGGTTTCGTCGTAGCAACTGGATCAGCTGAAATGGAAACTGGTAGTCCTGTCTCTGAGGCTGTGGGGGGATGAAGGGGGTTCCTATTGACTAGGAAGGCTTCAGGGTTGTTGAAATCACCAACAAGTACCCTATTTTGGGGAGGTGGGCAATTTCAGTTCTGTCCCGGTGGGACTTGTTTGCCATTTCCATCGCCTAGATTGGCGTTTTCAGCTCTTCGATTTGCATCTCTTTCGAGATTCACCGGCGGCACTTGATTGTTACCTCCTTGTTGGTCTAGAGCCAATTGTCCTATCTGCTCTAAGCCTGGAGGGACTTGGGCATTCTGTCCTAAAGGGATGATCGGAATCAGAATTACGTTATCAGCCATTGGTATGGATGAGCTTGCGCTTCTTCTAGACTTCCAGTTCGAGCATTCTAATCGTGCAAGTTCTTCGTTTGTGAGAATAAGCAGTTCAGGTGATTTTTCAGATCTCCTGGTCATGCACCTTCAAAACAAAAACAAGCAAAACAAACGAAATTAGTACTGAAAATAAAAATCTTAGACTATATTCTAAGAAAAACTTAAAAGACACTATATTGGTCCCCAACAACAGCACCAAAAATCTGATAGGCTCAGGTTTTAAATCCTAAATCTATACTGGAGAGAACAGATCCTTGTAGTACAGTAAAGGGTCGATCCCACGAAGACCAGACAGTACGACTCTCAGTTAAAAATCGATTCTAGCTAAGATAAGAAAAAAGAGAGAATGTTTTTAAAACGATTTAAAAGTAAAACGAATGCTTAAAAAGAGACTATAAACCAATAGAATAAAACACTAGGCAATATGGAATTTCCACATGTATTCAAGTTTGAGGTTTAGGATGACAAGCAAGATTAACAATGAAAATAGTTCGCAACTCAAAAGACAACAATAGACTAATCTCCTCCCGAAGTATTAGACCCCTATGATAGGATTTCTAGAAATAAAGACTAACCTTCTCCCGAAATCTTAGATCTCTAAATCCGATAATTAAATCATGCAATGACTACAGATTTTATATGTTCATAAGCATTCTAAGACAATACTCCCTCAGGCAAAGATACTTATTCATCTAGACTAGGTCACATTAGATAAATCAAATCCCTTTGTATTTATTAACCTAAAATCATGAACTAGGTGATCAAGCTAATTCAAGCAATAATAACAAATCTAGACTAAGAACCTAACAATTTAAGTTCATTAAAGTAAAACCCAAACCATCAAAACATGTTTTCCCTGGGAAATCCCTAAAACCTAACAAAGAGACTACTCATACATAGTCAAGCAATCAACAATCATTATTTGAGAAAGCAATTCAAAAACCATGATTTTATTAAAGTAAATAGAGAGTTCATAATTCTTCTCCAAAATATAGGTGTCAGGATTCATCTCTCTCATAAAGATCTCAAAATAATGAACTATTTTCGTGTTTTTGATCTCAATTGTAACTTAATGCTTATTAAAATAAACCTTAAGCTTCTGACTTATATAGAAGTCAAAAGAATAAAACATAATCAGGAAAACCTAAGATAGAACTTGAGGACGGAAACGTCTTTTTGGCAAATCTTCAAAAATTCTCGAGCATTTGGATCGATAGATCCAAACTTATGGAATTTTGGTAGTCTTTTGGATCGATCGATCTGCTCCATCACGTGTTGCACATGCTTCTTCTGCGAGACAGCTTGACCAGTTTTCAATAAAATTTTCATAACTTTTGATTGCTTCAATGGATTGATCTCAAATCACTTTCATATGAAAGCTAACTCACGTGCCGGTTTGAGTTAAAATCTCAGCCCATTACATTCATAGAAACATCTCCAAATGTAGATCAACTTCCGGTTATTCTGCTGAACTCTGCTTTTATATTCATCAAATCGCATCCACTTCAGTGCACAAAGCCACCTTTTTTGCTCTAGAACGTCCAAAATACCTGGAATCATGAAAATAAATTAAAAACACCTAAAAAAATACTCGAATGATGACAAATAGCAAGTATAAATACTCACTAAAAGGCATCAAAATCGAGTGATATCACACTCCATGCCCTTTAGTCCCTTGGTTCTCTTCTATTTGGTTTTCACAATATGTTCCTTGTTATGCGTTTGTTGATTGGCTTGCTGTGATAGACAGGTTATCCACAGGTGCTAGGATGTGAGTGTGGGGTCGTCACCAAGCGTGCACGTTATGCGGAGAGCAAGATGAAACGCAGAATCATCTTTTCTTTTCTTGCCCATTCTCCTTCATCGTTTGGAGCTCACTAGTCACACCTATTCTCCGGCATCGCACAAACCTGGATTGGACGCTCACGCTCAACGCTTTGCAGCTTCAGTCCATTTTCCCCCCTCGACCGTGTCCTCCTGAAGCTTGTTTTCCAAGTATCCATCTATCACATTTGGTGGGAAAGGAATAATCGCGCGCATGGACAACCGTCGCACATCACTCTCACCAAATACATCATCCCATCTCTCGTGTTATTTCCTCACGGCTCACAAGCTTGCACTAAGACTCCACCTCTCGTTATAGGGACTTGGATAATCGTTGGGACTCACTCACTGGCTAGACTTTCCCTGCGCAATTCACCATTGATCTCTGCTACAGCTCTCTCGATCCTTCTTATCTCAGCCGCTGCTGGTTATAAGGTATGTTCTCTTTTTCCTGTCACTAGTTTTGTCCCATTGGGTTAACTAGTGACAGATTTTAACGAGGCAGCCTTATTACCACACAAAAGCACGACTCTCTCCTCTTATTGTTACCAGATTTACTTGTAGCTATGTTATAAACTTCTTGTAGATAACTTTTTTTATCTTTCAATATCAATTTAACATTTCATCAAAAAAATAATCGGAAATTTGATGATCCGAATGAACGGAATGGAATCGCAAATATATACATATAAAAATATATGGTATTTTCTCTAGGCCACACCTAATATAATAATTTTTGAAAAGAGAAAATTATTTTTTCTACCATTAAAGGCACCTCTAATTAGCCTATATACCATAATGTCCACTACTTGCATACACTACCATATTAATGGTTTGTGAAAGATCATTTTACCCCTCCGAAAGAGACAAGAACCGCCAGCGGTTTAAACTCTTTTTAAAAAAAATTTAAAAATCAAAAAGTAACCCCTATTGTTAAATCATGGTTCACTTCCCTATTTTTCCTCCTCACTCATCTCCTACAAGAAACAATTTCTCTTCCATCTCTCTCTCATCTTCACTGTTTCTTCTTCTTCTTCGCCTCATCTTCTCTGTTTCTTCTTCTTTTTGATCTCTATTTTTTCTTAAATATCTTCGAAATGGATGCCCCGAGTAGCCGTAGGAAATCACAGCGAAAGAGGAACATGGATTCCCCACATGCATTGATGGAAAAATTACAAGATCAGGTCCACGAAAGAGTTTATGGAGAACTCGTTGTCGACCCTGCGAAGCTCCCACCCAGATTGTTCGTAATTGGCTGTTATCCTCCTAGTGGCCGAATAAACTCCTACTCAAAGCCGAAGTTTATTCTAGATCTAGTCGAGGCTCTTAAAGGTACCCCTGACCTGGAATATTTGAAAGCTTCCTGTTTTGGGCCGCTGTTGGAATTACATGTGCAGAAGTCGTCCTTATCAAGGAAACTTGTCCACCAGATGCTCTACCGATCTTTAATCACGATAAAAAGACATGAGATATGGTTTATTTTTCGGTGGACATCCATTTAGGTTCTCCCTTCGGGAGTTTGGAATAGTGACTGGTCTACAGTGTGGACCTTATCCTGAACCGCAAGAAATAAGTAGGTTGCAAAACCCTGTCGACCCGAGGAAACCCTATTGGAGTGTTTTGTTTCCAGGGGAGGCTGGGGAAAACACCATAAAATAAATTGTAGACATGCTGAAGGATGATTTTCTACTACCCCAGCGTGATAGGATGCCATCACAACGTCGCAGAAGACTAGCATTACTGGTAATCGTTGAAGGAGTACTTATCTGCAGCAAACAGCCTATCCGTGCAACTTCCCCCATTGTTGAGATGGTTAAGGATCTCCATTCTTTCGAGCATGGGGGCGTGAGTCTTTCATATTGACTTTAAGAATGGTGAAACTTGGGGATAGGTGCAAGAGTGTGAAGCTATTGGAGGAGAAATTCAATCAATCCCATACGGCAACACACGGTTTTCCCCTCACCTTCCAATTGTTTTTCTTCAAATCAATTCCAGAGTTGGAGAGGTTTTTACCTGATCCAGACGACCATAACACATTCACCAACGAAGCAGTTGAAAGTTTGTCAGCTTTAAAACTTTTCCATAATTCTGAAATTATGGAGGTCGAGAACACGGCCAACGTAAGTGATTGGACTGTGACCTGGATAATTTTTTTCCTATAAGTATATTGTAGAAGTTGTAATAATGTTGTCTTTTATGCGATGCAGCTGTATGTTAAGTCGTATCTTTAAGATACAACATTGTTGATAGACGACAATGTAAACGAGTGGAATGACGAAGTTGGTGCGAGTTTGTGGACTACCTTGAAGTTTTAATCGGCCAGAACTTCAAGTTTACCAAGGATATATGGTTAGGTGGTTACGAAAAGTGGCCATTGATAGCGGTGGATAGGAAGCTGAAGGGGGAAGCTACTAAACCAAGAGGTAAAGCAAAAAAAAAAATGTGGACAAGTAGGGAATAAGGCAGGAAGTGGTGGACAAGAGTTGGGTTTAGTGGATTTGGAAGTTGTGTACGAGCGTATGGATGCCCAGAATGCGGCACGTGATGCCAATATGAAAATTTTTATTGAGGGTATGAAGAAGTCAATGATGGATGAAATGTTGGACCAGATTATCTGTGAGTTGCGCCAGTCTGGTATATTTCATAGTAAGAACAAACGTTTGAAAGAGTCACACTCTGATACAATGAGTACAAGCTCAGTGAAGACAATATCAAACAAAGGCGTGGACTACTCTGAAAGGGACAACATCCAGATAGACGAGGAACATTTTGCTGATGATGCCGAAATCATTGCAGACCTGACTAAATCACTTTGCGGAGGAATCCATGTAAGTGAAATTGAAAGCAACCATACTTATTTGAAATTATATATGGTTTTTTTTGTTTCAATTTATTTCTTCTTTTTTGTTAACAGTCAATGGACCACGCCATGGAAGACAACCTTGTATCTGAGAAAGATCCATTGACAGGTGATGCCGACGTCATTGCAGACTCCACAAAGTCACTGGGAGGAGGATTCGTGTAAGTCAACATGGTTTAAAAATTCTCACTTTACACTATAATGTATAACCCTGGGTGACATACTTTGCTATTTATTCTTGTCCACAACGTGAAGACGAAATACAAACTAAAGTATCCACAGCAGGACTGAATCAACACAAATTTATATCAACGGATAAAAATAATCACATTAACCAATGTTGCCTCTATTAAATGAAAACGAAAATACCAATTGAACATATTTATTTACATGTAGGACATGGTTGTGAAGAATGTGGGAGAGAACGTTAGTGGGATGTATCGTAAAGGTGCCACAGCTCCCACGCGTCAAATCTGTACATTAGAGATACCATCTGGAGAATCTTCTAACGATGAGAGTTCGTCTGAAGAGGTATGCTAACAGTGTCAGATGTTTTCAAGTAAAACTCGTTGTGTCCAGGGGGACATTACCACATAACTTGTCCATAATCATTGATATTATTTTAACTACCAGGATATGAACGAAAAGGGGAAGGACGACTATGTAACAAACAAGAATAATGACAGTATTATGTCTGCAGGAAAGGTTAGAAAATCAGAGAATCTTTTTCATATAAACATGATGTCTATTACAGAGTATATATACTGAAAATATAGTACATATATTAGGACAAGATTGAAAAAAAAAACAGATGGGGTGATTGCAGACCCCACAAAGTCACTGGTAGGAGGATTAGTGGTAGTTCAGAAGAGTTTAAAACATTTTGACTATCGACTATAACGTATAACTCTGGTTGACATACTGTGCTTTTGGCTCTTGTCTACAACATGTAGACGAAACAAAAGCCACTGTGTCCACCGCAACACTGAAACTAGACAAAGTTATATCATATGAGAAGGTAATCACATTATCAAACGATGTCTCAACAAAATGGACAAGAAAATACCAATTGAACATATTAATTTATATTTAGGACACCGTTGAGAAGAATGTAGGAGAAAATTTTAGTGGGAGGCATCATAATGTTGTGATGGCACAGAGGCGTGACATCCCTATAGTAGAACTACCTTCAGAGATGATTCTGACGATGAGAGTTCCTTAGAAGAGGTATGCTTATAATGTCTTTTGTTTTTTATTGAAACTTATAGTGTCCGGATGGACAATACGATATGACTTGTCCACATAATTTTTCCTACCCGAATATGGACAAAGAGGGGCAGGACGAATCTGTCACAAACAAGAATGACGACAGTCATATGTCCACAGGAAAGGTGAGAAAAAATATTATATTTTATCATATAAACATGATGTCTAGTACAGAATATATACTGAAGCGAAATTATATATATCAGGACAAGATTGACAACGAAGTATTTGGGGTGATTTCAGACATCAGGAAATCTTTGGTGGGTGTATTCGATGGAAGTAAACATCAATATACCTGTATATGGTTTCATATGTGTTATATTAATGCAATAATTGTTTTTTCCATTTTTTGTGTGAAGGTTATCCACGAGAGTGAGCAATGTCAGTCGATGGCAGGCCCTAATATTCAGGTCAAAGAGGAGGTAACCACATCTAGTGGAAGCATTAAAATTGTTAATATTTTAGGCAGTTGTATAGTAATACACATCCATTGGACGAGTTATTGAAATATAGACATGTATAGGTTGTGCATGGTGGGCAAGAGGATTTACACATAGACAAGATGGAGCAGAACAATTTCTCTTCCATCGAGAAGGTATGTTATATATTTTTTGATGCTATATACATCATTCTAGTGGACATATTGTCATTTGAACAGATATTGTACATGGATGTTAATCATGTATTCCAAACTAAAATTTGGTTGTTTCAGGATGTGCTAGCGGAGAGGAAATGCAAGGGCTAGCTATCCCAGACAGTGCAAATCCCAATGTAAAAATGACCACACCAGTTAAGGTAGTAGACATGAATTTGTTAATGTATTGGTAGATAAGACATGTTCATTAATGATAATATTGTCCATTAGAAAACTACAGGCAGCGATCAAACAATTTTCCGTAGGGACGACTCGGACCGTAAGATCTCATTATCCACGATTGGTGCTTATATTCTTAGTTATATACTTGTTTTATGTAAACCAGATTGGTAATTTACGTGTTCTGTCCAATATATAGGAATACGACATTGACAGACCAATTGTACCATGTCGGCAACAACCATCTATCTCGGACCCCCCAATATCAGGTGGATAATAATTTTCTTTAATATATCAGTTATGCGCGAAATTTTTTTCTAACATGTCAATTTTCTAATTGGGTAGTCGGATGAAGATTATGTTAGTGATGTTAGTAGGGCCCCGACCCTGACCTCAAAACTTTATTTACATGTACATTTCCCATGTATACGATCCCTGTTCCAAATTACCAGCTGGTTTCAACAGAACATTCCAATCAAATTAATAATTATGACTTGGTGGACATGGTAATAACCATAATGATGTCCACAATATACTTTAAAACAAACATCGATAATGTACAGCATATTGCTAAAAGTGTATTTTGTGTTTCGGCAGCTAACGCCTGACTTTTCTATGGAGAAGGACATGGAAAGCTCCGATGAGAAACTGGTAACATTTTAAGATGGAAATTTTGTATATTGTTTTAATCCTATAGACGTCATGGTCGTGGACAATTTACTTACTTATAGTTTCTTCAGGAGGACGATCCAACTGATAGTGGCATTTCACTGGGTCTCGAACAAGGACGTCCGTCAGGGAAGAAGGTACCGTTATCAGTGAATACATCTCTTTTCCATAATTATCATATTGTCCATCTTTGAATATTCTGACCATAATGGCGAATCTACTAATATGTAGGATGTCCATGATCAGGCAGAGCCGTCTAGAGACGAACCTGATGATGAAGATTGGGATAATACCACTATCGCTGAGCTCAAAAAGTCCAGAAAAAGACCAATAGTGGTCGATGATGTGCATGATAAGAGGGTAATCAGACATCCTAAAAGATACCGACAAACTGTTACACCAGTCAATGTTGTCCTTCCAGAGCCTGTACACGATTCATTTACAAAGGTCGATGTCTACCTGAAGAAAAAATTCAATGTTGCATTGAAAAATCACAAGGGCAAGTAAGTATATGCACACATATCTCATAACTTCTTAGTTTCATTAGTTATGCGACTTACTAATAATCATTTTGTAGAACATACACTATTGATGGACATATTGTGCCTCGTTCAATTTTTAAGGACATTGCTACTCCGCAGAAATGGATTGAAACACCGGTTAGTGGTTTTTAACTCATTCATGCCGCTTCTTAACTAATCTCATCATTGGTTATTCCTTTTTTATGTTAGCATGTTAAAGCACTATTGAGTTTAATTTGGTGTAGACATGGAGCATTTTTCTTCCACAACAGAGTTACTATTCTAAACAGCTGGTTCATTCGTTTGTTGGTTGACGAACATGATTGATTCCAGACTAGGGAAAGTGTTGCTGGATGGAAATGGAACATCTCTATAAAAATCTCAGTGCAAGGTTTTGTCCCTAGACGTTTTAACAAACTACCGTGGTATTATGTTGTCAACACGGTATACGCACCAATGAATTGGGGGAAAGAACACTGGGTTGGACTTGTCATTGACTTGAAATCAGGTTAGATTGACATATATGACTCATTTCAGAGCGGGTTCTCGACTGAGAAAGTGGACGAGATTATGAAACTGGTGGACGAGATCCTTGCTTTGGTCGTCCACCAGTTGGTGGATACTGATTCTACACAAATCTTTGCTTCGGCTGTCTTCCACCATGCCAGACTACCTAACTTATATCAGAACGAGCGTTCCAATGATTGCAGTCCTCTATCTGTCTAATTTTTGGAGCTCCATGTGCAACAAGTTGACTTCTCTGCAATCAATGATGAGATGGTGAACAATATGCATACGCGCTATTCTATTGACCTTTATGAGGAGTACATCCACCCAATCAATTAGTAATTATTTGTCACTTTAATGAATCTAAGTTTAAGTTCTCCTTCGCCACAACTTTAAAAAACGATGTCCTCTTTTGCTTTTGATGTTTCAAGTATTAATCTAAAATATGCCCTATGTTTTAAAATTATCATGGCTTTAACTCCTCAATTTGGAAAATTCATCTTGTTTTCATTCTTTACTTATGTTTCTTCCATTTAAAACAACAAGTTCTTGGAATATCACCACTCACTGTATAATTCTTGTCCACAGTAGCGACAATATGTTTAACTGTTGTACATATTCACTAACTGTTGACAATATTCCATTATGATTTGGTCAGATGGAACATACTGATGGACAAGTTCAGTTACATATATTGTCCAGATTGACAGTGTCCGTCGATCATAGACGAATTATAATTTTAATACGTTTTCTTCACTAACCATTGACAATAGTGTCCAGTTTGACAAGCTCGGTTAAACATGATGTCCACAAGTAAAATGTCGTTCAAAAATAGAGTCCCTCAATCATTGATTATTTCCCATATTCCGTTGTTATTTGGTCAGATGGAACATAACGATGGACAAGTTCAGTTATATATATTGTCCACCATGATAATGTCCATCGAGAATAGACTAATTATAATTTTAATATGTTATATTCTCTCACATTTACTAATTTAACCATACAATAACTTCACAATATCTAAATCGTTTTTCAAAATAACATATCCAAAAATTAATATCCCATATGTTTCTCCACCAGCACGATTACTGACCACATTGTTTTTGTCTACCAAAAAACCAACAATTCATGTAGATCTCCATATATGTTAAAAACCAACACCTTCATATATAGATTTTCCTAAAATACGCTGACACACTACTCCACAATACCATAAAATAATTGTTCATATAAATTGGGTTTTTGCAGCTTGTCCTATTATGTCCAAGCTTCTTACACCTTGTGCACTTCATGTTCACTCACTGCAATGCGTGTGTTCGTTAGTTTCATGTTTATTTGTTACCTTATATTAAGAGAGAAAAGACAAAATCATATCGGGTGTTCTCCTCTTGATGGTATCTTAGTGGTTTTTGGTCTCCATGATCCTCTTCTCGTCTTTGGTGGGTGGAGATCTTCATCATCAACCGGAACATCGACGTCTGATTCTTTTCCTGGTGGTAGTATTTACTCCGTCCATAGTTTCTCCTAGGTTTTAACCGAGTAACAGTCCCCAACAAGAGAGTAGATGTCTATGTTTTGTATTCCAACACATGCTAGCGCATGACAACATGGCACCAACAACACATCGAAGACCCTACATGTGTAAGTTTTTTAAAAAAATCAACTGTAAAAACGCACCCATTACTATCATTTACTTGATAGATCCAATCAGTTCATGCTATTACGACAAAATCGGTAGCGTCTTTTAAATGATCAATAAGCATGTCTTCGATTTGTGGTGTATATCTCATGGACGTCTTTCTTGATTTTGCTCTCCTTGTGCAGAACCATTTCATCAGCATCGTTCGGATAGATTCCACCATTGTTGCAATAGGTAACTGCAATGCTTGCTGCAGTGCAGCGTTCAACGATTTTGATATATTGCTACTCATAAGGTTATAACGCATACCTGAGAAATATGCGAGTGTCCAATGAGGTAACCCAATGTCCACCAAATATTGCGCATAATTTTTGTTACGACATTTGATCTCCTCAAAACAATATCTAAAATCACCGACGGTGTAGGCTCTTGACGCGTTTGAGACCATGGCTGCAAGGCCATCACATTTGAACTTATGTTTTACGTTCCTACACAGGTGTATAACGCAAGCCCCATGTTTTGCAAGTAGATACACGTTTCTCAACCCTACATATATGGACTGATGTATATTGGAAATGAAGACCAGATCCTCACTGTCAGTAATGAACTGAGTCAATTGGCTAAAAAACCATGTCCACCCGGCTGTGTTTTCACCATCAATTACGGCAAAAGCTAATGGAAAGATTTGGAAGTTGCGATCTTGTCCACTGGCCATAACCAAAGTACTTTGGTATTTCCCTTTTGTATGTGTCTCATCGATGACAATAACCTTTCGTAGATACTTAAAACCTACGATGGAAGCCCCAAGAGCAAAAAATAGGTATTTAAACAATGTATTCCCACTTTCCAACTTGGCAGTTTTCACTGCTGTAATGGTCCCCGGATTTGTTGTCTTCAGCAAGTGCAGGTATGTGGATAAGAACTGGTAACTGTCTTTATCATTTCCTCTCGCCTTTTTCATGGCGATCTCCTTTGTTTTACAAGCCTTCATATACGATATAGTGACATTTAACTCCGCTAATACTAATTTCGGTACATCGCAAGCCCTAGGTCCCTTTTGTCCATGTGCATATTTCGACTTTATTAGCTCACCTAGTATTTCAGCAGTCGCCTTCTTACCGTACTGGGATCGTGATTCCACATCACATGTGTGTTTTAGATTTGTCGTTCTTATTTCCATATTCTCATAGTCCTTTTGTTTTGTAGCATATATCCTTCAATCGCATTTCTTGTCCTCACAAATTACAATCACCCTTTTTTGTCTGAGCTTCTCACTTTGAAACTGAAAAAACTTTTCACATAGTAAAATGATATTGCGTTATGCAATTCAGATCTGTTTTTGAATACTAAGCCAACATAGAGTGCATCATCTCGTTTCTTTAAATTCATGTTTGCTTTATTACTTCTTATCATCTTCACGTTGTCTCTAAATGGCTCTGGATCGATTACAAATAGATGGTTTGCAGTGTTGTTGAAGGTCGAAACTATTTGATGTCCACCATCAACATCGCTAACATCCTCTCCAGGACACGAAGTAGCACCTAAGTTTTCCACGTCCTCAGAGTTCTGTCCATCATTAAACACCACTAAATCTTGTCCATGAACTTCCACTGGTTCTTTCGCTTCGGAAAACAACATGCATCTTTTTACAGAAGTGTCTCCACCTTGAGGACATTCAAACCTTATTAATTTTTTTCTCCCGAGCACCTCACGTCTTCTAGACCTATCAGGTCTAGCAGCATCTGCAGCAATACGAGTCCCTGAATTGCCACCAAGCTCAGCATGTCCACCACCATGAGAAATTCCAGTAATATTATCATATCCACCATATACACCCTATCCATCGATTACATCATCTCGTTTGTGATGATCTAGTCCACCATCCCGATCATAACCATCAGGTGAATAATGTCCACTGACATCATGATGTCCTTCACTTATGGTTTTCCCACCATATTTACTTTGTCCATCCATTACATCATGTCCTTCAGAATGACTTAGTCCAGCACTGTTATCGTGTCCACTACTCAAATAATATCCATTCCCGTCATGTCCACCGATTATATCACCTCATCCAAGATAATCTAGTCCATCACTCCCATGATGTCTACCAGGTGAATTTTTTCCAACAATCGGAGCCACTCTTGCGATGTTTATGTATTCGCTGCAACACCCATCACGGTGGTTTGGCAATTCTTCACTACCCCTTGATGGACGGATGTCCAGCACATCATTCTTATTTCGCGCGACGAACTCAAAAGTCTTTAACAACTCAACATGTCCACCGCAATAATGTCCCCCACTCCTAGAACACTGTCCACCATAATTTTCTACACACTAGTAGGGATCCCACTGTGTGGGGTACTCTGCTACAATTAAATCTGTCATAAAATTGAAATCATACCTAAGAGACCCCTCGTCACTTACATTATCCGTCGACGTACCAACATATGCCCCCTCCCTCGATTCTTCTTCAATGGAAACTGTCAGAGCTATTTTTCACTTCTTACTTGTTTGTCCACCAGAATCCAACATATTATATCACCTTGTCCATCGCGTGATAAGTTCCACTCCAACATTTGCATGTATGTACACATTCTCCAGCCGACTAACTTGTTGTAATAATTCATGGTCTTCATATGCACTATCACCCTTTGGTCCATGTTCATATGGGTTGTCCACAACTTTCTTCATAGACAAATATAAATTTAGTCCACTCTCATCATGTCTTGTCCTTCTATACATGTCCAGGCTCTCCTCAGATTCTACAATAATTGGTGGCATTTTTGCCTGTGTGAAGACTGTCTCACAACTACCAACCCAGAAACTTAAGCTGAGTATGTCCTCCGTCCCAAACGCACTTTCCACCTTTTCCTTGAACGTTTGGAAGGTGTCCCTCTCACTTAAAGACACGCATTTTCCATATACGTTTCTCGACACATGAAAATGCCAACTGCCATCTTCGAAGCATTCCCATTCCCCCACAATGACCAACACTGGATCTTCTATTGCACGACAAAACCTGAAAAACGAACACATTTTCTAGTCAAGTATGGTCCACAAATGAACACAATACCAGTCGACGACCATACTAAGATGTCTACAATGACATATACCTCGTATTTATTATTGTTGGAAGAAATCAGACATAAAGAATTTCATTAATGGTGAGTAAATGCTCTAACCTGCGAGAAAATCTTCTATTCTTGAGTTTCAAAACATTGTCTACAGAGACATAGTAAAAGATATATCCAATAGCATTTGCATTTTTTTTTTTACTTCGGTTTAAGGTTTTACCCTGGGGATACAGTAATAAATGCAATTAATGCTATTAATTGAAAATTTCTGTCACATCAGGCCTCCATACGCCTAAAACTTTTTTGCGCGCCTAACCATAGACAACCTTTTAGTGGCACGCTTGTAATTATCGACAGGGGCAGGAACATAAACCACATATTACCAGATTGCCACACGTTTATGGCATGTGAAAAAACTCTCGCACGTTATAACATTTCCTATAACCTCTATGCCTTTATGGCATTTCCAAATATTTCTTTTTTGAAAATCTTCATTTGTAATAATCTGGTAAACAACTAAACATACGTTCTAACAAGCATGCATGCCAAACAAATGAACAAATGATAAATATGGAAACGCCAATTGTCAAAATTACTCAAAGGCGTGTACAACAGAAAATGCATCAACCTCGGGCTTCCTAAATATACAACTTTTTTAGGTCTCCAATATTAAAAAGATTTATATAGTGTAATAGTGAGAATTAGGGATTCTCAAAGAAGGAAGAAAAATTGTATATCCTCTTTTGATAATAGATTTTTTGGGGATTCTCAAAAATACCATAAAAATTAGGTGTATTCAATATTAAATTTGAGAGGATTTGAAGTGATTTATGTTTGGTGGAGTTTTAAAGGATTTAAAGTGATTTTGGAGAAGTTCATGTGACTTATTATAAAACTCTCTACAATTCCACATAAAACCAAAGGGTTTGAAACTTTGTAAATTTAACAAAGAAACTCCACTAAAACATCATCAAGTCATTTAAAATTCACAACTTAAAATATTTCCATGTGACTTTTTTAAAGTTCTTGTTTGAATAACATTGGATTTCATGTGACTTTTTAAAGATCTTGTTTGAGTAACACTGGATTTGTCATTTTAATACAAATCCTCCCAGATCATCCCAAATGTCATATTGAATACACCTCCCAAATATTATGTATATTTCAAAAATACTACATACTTCCAAAAGTTCCAAAAATACCACAATTTTTTTTCAAAAATACCACATAAATGTTTTTGTCCAAAATACAACAAATTTGAAATAGCCTTAAATTTATAATTTAAATCCTGAAACCTCAAAACCAAACTCTACCCCTTTCAAAACTAAACCCTAAACTCTATTTAATGAACCTAAACCCAAAATTTTAAATTCTAAACCTTTAAAATTCACTTGTTATGTTTGTGATATTTTTGGAACATTTGAGATTGTGTGGTATTTTTGAAATTTGAATTTCTTTTGATGGTATTTGAAGGAATACCTCTAAATTTTTGTGATTGTGTGGTATTTTTGAAACTAAACCATAATCTCTATTTAGTAAACCCAATCCAAAATTTTAAATTCTAAACATTTAAAATTCACTTGTTATGTTAAATTCCCAACCCTAATCTCTACTACTGTCAACCCCCGCGGAGTGGCCGGCATTCGCTTCGGAATTAATGGATGTGCATAATTACAAGCTTTGTTACCCGGACGTAAAATTGAAGTACTGCAGTAGATCACAAAACTCAAAAGCGGACCATCTTGCTCGTGAGGCGCGGAAACGAAACCGAAGCTTCACCTACGTAGGCACTATATTACCATGGTGGTATTCTCGGAATGTGTTTGTTGCTATTTAATTATTTTTTGTATGTGGTGACCAAAAAAATATATATTCTATGTTATGTAAACTTTATTATTTAGTTATTTTTAATTGATACTAAAGGGTCCTAATTTTTTCTTTTGTATACCCATGAACCACAATTTTAAATCAGTCTTAAATTTCTATAAACATAGATACTGATTCACTTCCCCCAAAACTTTGGATTTATTTCTCTTCTTTGTTTTTGAGATTTTCGTCATTAAGACCATACCATTAATTAAAAGATCCATTGCATTTATATACTGATAAATAATATATGTATGCACGCGTAAAGAAACACACACACACAAAGCAAAAAACTAAAATTTGATTTGAACTATAAAAATTGGAAATGTTACAATAAAAAAATAACAATTTACTATTTTTGGTTACAATCACAATTCTATATATACATATATAAAGTTGATCAAAGATTCAAAGAAACAAGAAAATAAAAAAAAATCAAAACAAAACAAAAAACGTTTAAAGAGAAATCATTGTTCATAACATATAATAACAGAGAGTTTTATCATCTTCATAACCATCACTATGCCAACGAGACAAGTCACTAAGACGATATTTGCAGATTCTGAGAGAAGTGATGGTGCTTTCATTAGACAATGCATCACTAAGTAAGTTTTTATTTTCTTCAATATATATTTTACCTTCAGCTTCAAAATTTCCTAAAAGTTTCTTTATTGTGGTAACAATTTAGGAGTAACCATGAGTTATTGGACCCTTTCGTATCATTAGTTGAATTTTCAGGTATTTTATTTTACTTCCCTAATTACACAGTAAATTCTAAATTTTATTTGATGTTTACAAATTATATATATAATCTAAAGCAACCATTTTTTGTGTTTTTTATTAGTTTCTCCTCCTTATGGATTCAGAGATCATCCTCACAGAGGTCAAATCATCTTTTACACAAAGTTCTTCTCTTCTTGAATGTGTCCAACACCTAACTACATAATTGTTCTGTGTTAAAATCACTAAAATACCCTAATTAACCTCTCTTTTTTTAATTATCTTTTTCACTCATGGCGAGATAACTAACTAATATAATTAGATAAACTTTGTGCAGGTTTTGAAAGTGTTACATACATGTTAAAGGTGAGCAAAACAAAGAACTCTTTAATCTACTCCATAGACTCGATTCTTGAATATTGATTTAAAGATTCTTATGCTTTTGAAATGGTTTTTCACTTTATTTAGGGAGGAATCATTCACCAAGACTTCAACGGCAATAAGAATACAATCCATGAAGGAGATGTTCAGGTGAATGTTTATGATCAAAATCCAATTAAATTCTCTAAGCTTAGTTTCTAGTACCGCTGGGGATAATTACTCGGAACCGAAAACCGAACCAAAAATTTTGGTTGGGGTGTGGTTCTCTTAAAATTACTTGAATAGTTTCATCTTATCAAAAATATGTATATTAGTTCGGAGTCGAACCGAAAGAACTGTAAGAACCAAAAATATAAGATACGAGTTTTATACCAAGAACCATAAGATATTTTTCCTCTTATCAATTTGGGTATTTTTCGGGGTTTTTTGTTATTTTTTAGTTTTTCAATATTTTTTGTTCTTTTGGTATTTTTTTATTCTTTCGATTTTTCAGGTACCTTAATATAAAATACCCAAACCAGACCGGAACCATTAATATTTCAGTTCTTAAACAATTCTCATATTTTAGATCTATACCAAACCAAACCGATTTAGACCTGAACCGAATCAATCTAATTTTTTAATGGTTCCTATGTGGATACTATATTGAACGAACCAAAAGAGTCATATTATCGAACAAAATCAAACCGAAGAACCGAACGCCTACCCCTAATTTTTAGTTTCATCTTTTTGATTCTGATTGTTTTTTTTATTACAGTGGATGACAGTAGGAAGAGGAATCATTCATTCTGAAATGCCTAAAGAAGAAGTCAACAATGGCATACAACTTTGGATCAACCTTCCTTCCATTGACAAAATGTTAATTCTTCGAAAAGATTTCGCTTTCCTTAAGATTCCTCAATGTTATCCAACATCTATGTTCTTTGAATTTTGATAGGACCGAGCCAAATCTTCAAGAGATATCAAGTTCAGAGATTCCGAAAGCAAAAGATGATGGAGTAGAGGTTAAAGTCATAGCCGGAGAATCAATGGGAGTCCAATCTCCATTCTACACTAAAACACCAATCATCTTCCTTGACTTCACTCTAGAGCCGAGGGCTCAAATCAACCAGACCGTGCCCGAGTCATGGACTGCACTCGCCTACATAATAAAAGGCGATAAAGGCGTGTTTGGTTCTTCAGACTCTTCCACAGTGCCAGCATACAATGCCGTAGTGTTTGGACCAGGAGATGAAGTTAGTGTGTGGAATAAATCAAGGTCTAAACCATTGAGGTTCTTGCTTATTGCAGGGGAACCAATAGGCGAACCTGTGGTTCAGCACGGACCATTTGTGATGAACTCACAAGCAGAGATTGATATGACCATTAAAGACTATCGCAATGCCGAGAATGGCTTTGAGATGGCTAAACATTGGAGATCAGAGTAAAAAAGAGTTTTATTCTTTATTTTATTATGTTTTTAAGATCATATCAAAATGTTAGGGTAATAAGTAATAACAACATGCTATTTTCATAAAGTTGTTTACTTGTTTAAACCACTTCATCTCAAAGTTATTGATTTCACAGGAAGAACAAACAAAATTTCAATCTGTAAAGAAAAACATTAGTCTTTTTAACTAGGTGTACTGTCGTTGGCTTTGCTTCTGTATACAGCTTCTAGACACTCTTTAGCTCGATGAACTTTAGATTGAAGGTAAAAGCTCCCAGCTTTCGCATTATTCTCAAACAGTTTGTCGTATTTCTGCATTCATACATATAGGATCCAATCTTGTTAGTGATTAACATTTAGAGATTCACATTAGATAGCGAAAATCATCTCGTTTACCTGCAATATCTCTTCCCAAGAGGTCTGTTCGGTTACACCAAGAATCTGTCTAGCTTCTTGCTCGTTAATGGCTTTTCCTGCTTTACGTACTGCATTCTGGACTGCTTCTTGCGCAACTCCAGTTTTAGACGCATCTACAAAAGAAGTTTCTCGATTAAAATCGGCCTCCTTCATTACATAGACCTAACCCTTTGTCTTAACTACAAATTCAATATACTTGAAAAAAGATATAAACTGTTCTAAACCTAATGGTACTAAAAGGCAACTTGTAAACCAATCTAACAGTCGGAAAACAGATTTAAATCACAACTACAAGAAGTGTTTGCAAGTGCCTAATGATAAGCTTCAAAGAGAGCACGACCCGGCCTAATATCCTAGAACCCATTACAAGATAGGCCTTAGATAGATAGACAGACATAACCCTTTGTCTTAATTACAGATTCAATATACTCGAGAAATTTGTTCCGGAATCATATAAAATGTTCTAATACTAGTAAACAAAACATCCAGTTTGGAAGGTTCTACAAAGAAGCTCACAGAATGACTAACAACCATGAATAAGCAACGTGTAATCAATGTAACAATCTTCATCACAACCACTAGATGTCAAGAAGCTATAACATATATAAAGTGTTGAAGCTTACTTGCAAGTGCTTGACGATAAGCTTGAAAGAAAGCACGACCTAATATCCCACCACCCATTATAATCAAATTCGCAAGTATTTTCCCAGCCTGTACCAAGAAATTGAAATTAGAGCTTCGAAATTTATGGCAAATATTTGAACATAATCATTAAAATTACAACTTAATACTAATTTGGATCAATTTTCAATCATTAATAAAGCAGAGGCCAAACTCTGTCAACAATAAAAAAAACCCTAAAATTTAACAGAATTGATGCCAAGAGGATAAAAGAGATACCCAAATGAAGAAACAAGCAAAGTAATCCCAATTCAAAAAACTCATTAATCTCTCGGATTGATACAAATCAATAACACAAAACTAACTAAAAATCCCAAAGAAGGCTAAACGAATCGATTTTATCGAATGACAAAAAAGAAAAGGAAAGCGAAGAGAGGGAAAAAAATCCACCATCGAAGCTGCTCAATTGATTGTTTACAGATAAGATGATACTTTCTTCAGAGAAATCTAGACTCGTTATCGTTGGCGAGAGAGAATGTAATAGAAGAATTTCAATTTTAGGGTTCTTTGTTCTTTTTTTGGTGTTTGGAAGAATAGAAGTTTCGAGGAACATAGAAGATGTATGACCAAAATGAAGCGGAGGATTGATGCCCAAGAATTTTAACAAATAACCAACAAAAACTTAACACGTGTTAGATTTCTATTCTATGGGCTTGGATATCAACAAAACTAAGCCCATCCGTTAATGAAGAGTTGAACTTTGGAAAAACTGTCATTTAAATCACGAACTTTTAAATTTTGGCCAAAAAACACATAAATTTTTTAATAAGCCGTTTAAATTATATATTTTTCTACGAATCCATTTAAATTCCAAACTTTTCGTTGACTCGACCATTTTAAACCCAGAATTAGTTAACAGTTAAATCTAATTAACCTTGTTAAACTGACATTAATATGGACGTTAATTAAGCAGTTAATCAAAACTTTGCGTTTTATTAAACATAAATCGATGAAAGAAGCCTTCAACAAAAAATCCCATACGTGAAGTCTCTTCTTCTTCGCTGTGACCTAATTTCTAAATCGAAGAACCTACAAGAAGAGGAGGCAAAGAAGCTTTAAATCGCTTAGTCTCGAAGTGAATATAGGTTCTTATCTCTTAATCTCAGTTTTGGTTTTGATTTTTTTCTTCAGTTTATGTGCGAATCTTTTTATGTGCTCTAGGAGAATATGTTTTTGAGATGAAAATTATGATTTCCGAGTTTCACTTCCTTTAATTTCAGTTTAGAGAATTTTGTTTTCTTTAAACTTTTGATTTGCGAATCTCTGTGTTTGTTGGATAATGATGAAGTCTCGTTGTTGTTAACTTTGTTAGTACCAATTAAAGATTTTGTTGATACATACCCGATTATATAATCTGAAGGAGCTCAAGAACACAGGCAAGATACTTGTCTGATTCCAAGCAGAAAATCAGGTTTGTTTCTCTTCTATGTTCTCTCGTTTTAGTTTCGTTTTCATTTACTCATTATAGTTTCGTAAGAGCTCCATTCTCTGCATCAGATGAGTTCAACTTCACAAACTTCTGTATCAAGAACACATATTATCAATCGTGGAATCCCATCTAAGTGTGTATGTGGTAGAGATGTTAGGATTTTCACTTCCAAAACTCAAGAAAATCCAGGTCATCCTTTTTTCAGATGTGAAACCAAGAAATATGTAAGTCCATTCTTATTTGTAATTATGTTATCTGTAACAATTTTTCGTTCTCTTGAAACTATAGTTTTTGATTATTTGTGAGCTTTAACATTATTTGCTTGCAATAGGATCATGTATTCAAATGGGTAGAAGAAGCAGTTTTGGAAGAGGTTGAAGATGCATTGGTTAAATTCAGTCTTCTTGCAATTGAGTTAGGCAATGTGAATTTGAAGATTGAAGAACTTAAAGATGTGGTGGAAGAATTAAGGCAAGAAAGATTGTTGCTAAAAGGTGAAATTAGAAAATCATGGTGTATAACCAAATTTATATTAGTTTATATCTTTTTTTTATGACAATGGCACTAATTTATCTAGTCAAACATGGTGAAGAGAATAAGTTGTTTACTTTCTAAACTATTATATTTCTAGTTTAGTAAATCATGGTGTGGATTTGGAGTTATTTGGTTTTGGGGATTTTTCAAAACTTATTATTGGTTTTTGGTTAGCATGTACTAGAACTATTGAATTTTGGAAAATTAGCATGTAAAACATATGTTTCTCACACTCATTATAAACTAAGAACAAAACCATAATTCAACACTGAAAGAAAACCATACATCATTGTTTAATGTAGCCAATATCATTGTAACACATATGTTGTTATAGTTTAACACCAAAATAACTTAGACAAAGTGCTGAGAACACTAAAATAGACACAAACATAGTTCAAACTTGTGATGCCCCATGTGATCCACCTTGTGATGCATTTTGTGTATTCCCTTGTGATAAACTTTCACCCTAAACAAACATCAAAGAAGTATCCAATTTACATACCCAAACAGATTATTAAAACAAAACAGATTATAAGTCATAAAAACCAAACACAACAAGATTATAAGTAAGATATAGATGAAACATACCCAATAATCTTTTTTTTGGTCTTCCTCTTGGTCTTTTTGGTATTTTTTCAGCCGCATCATTAGTGCAAGTAGATTTGTTGTGGCCCTCTTCTCTACACTTCGAGCAAGTAATAACTCTCTTATCCCAGGACAATTTTTTCTTGTTAGATGATGAAGATTCATTACGTTCTTTCTTCCTATCATAATTACTAGGTCTACCCGAATTTCCTAGTCTAAATGGTGGAGGCAAAACAGGTAACCTATTTAATGTTGACCACATTTCAAGCCTTGGTCAGACTTGATTCCACGAGAGTATGTTTGTTGCCATTTTTTTGTTGTGTAACAGTCAGCCACGAAAGCATCTATCTTCTCTTTTTTGCTAAGATTACACAAGTAGCATGTACACACAGTATTCCCGTGTGTTGCCACTTCATACAACCACATGTTTTGCCATCCATGTTGATATTACTCAGAATTAATGCATTTTAGTGGGCATTTATGCCTGCTAAACTTGTATTATCTGAGCTCTTTCTTTGTAGAATTGGATCTTTCTAAGACTTTCAGGTGTTTAGGTCGATTTGGATTAAAAAGTGTTGAATTACTGTTAATTGGATGGAATGTGACTAAGTGGAGAATTGAAGAACCAATCTGGTCTCGGATTGGCGAATCTGAAGAAATGAAGTCAAAAAGACTTCAGATCGATCGGTCCACCCTTGGACCGATCGGTCTGAATATCCGAGAAGACAGAAGATTTGGATCGACCGGTCTGTAGTTGGACCGATCGATCCACAAGAGTCTGGAGAAGATGGACCGATCGGTCTAAGCCTGGACCGATCGGTCCAAAGTGCCTGCGAGATTTTTAGAAGATTTCCATATTTTGCAAAAGAGTCCTCAAGCCTATCAAGTTTTCCTTATTTATTATTTTACTTTTTTCGCCTATAAATACAAGGTGTTTTAGGTTTTTAGAACTAAGCTTTATTTTTATTTCTGAGAGAATTACTGAGGAGAGGAGATTCTGAAACTCTGTATTTGGGAGAAGATTTCTGAACCTCTTTATTTATCAATATCTAATTTAAAATATGTTTTCTTCTTTGATATTGTATTGTTTATGCTTTGCAATGTCTGAGTAGTTCCATAGTTAGGTTTTAGGGTTTCCTAGGGAAATCAGGGTTTGATTGTTAGATGTATCATAAAGGGTAATAATTGTTAGGTTCTTAGTCTAGGCTTTTTATTAATGCATGAATTAGAGTATCTAACTAGTTCATTGATATTAGACTGATAAACACAAAGGGATTTTTTAGAAGTTGGATCTAGTCTAGATGAATAAGTGATTTTGCTTGCGGGAGTATTGTCTTAATTGCTTATGAACAATTGAATATGATCTGTAATGCATGTTATGTTATTTAAAAGACGGCGGGAGTTTGTCTCTGATAATTTGAACATAGGGTTTAATACTCCGGGAGGAGATTAAACCATCTTTGTCTTTCATGTTGAGAACTATTTTCAGAGAAAATTCCTGCATGATAAATTGACTTTCAATCCTGGTTAC